>JAVJIF010006554.1:0-79454 GCA_038442645.1 Agave tequilana
TACAAAAGAATTTATAGAACCCCTCACTGATGAGAGCTCATGGTCCGAGGATACCTCCAAGGATTATGAAGTTAATGCTAGAGCCCAATATGCCTTAACCCAAGCCTTAAATGAGGATGACTTATCTCGCATCATTAATTGTAAATCCGCATTTGAAGTTTGGAACATTCCTCATTGTGACTCATGAAGGAAACGTTACAGTCAAAAGATCTAAGATTGACTTGTTGCGTTCTCAATATGAGAATTTCTATATGTTTGATAATGAGGGCATTGATAAATGCTCACGCGATTCACCAATTACTAATGCCTTATCTTCTCTAGGTGACGCAATCGATAATGACCAAGTTCGGAAGGTCATTCGGGCTCTTCCCAAATCTTGGGAAGTAAAGGCTACTACCCTCAAGGAACTCAACGATAGGGAGGAGATGGACTTCTCCGGCTTCATCGGAAATCTCAAGACGCATGATGGAGATGAAAGTAAGAGAAGAAAGGGGGCACTCAAGAAGAAAGCACTCGCCTTCAAAGCCACTCCAACCATCCATGAAGAGGATGACTCATCGGAAGATTGCGATGAGGATTTTGCCATGCTCATCCGGAAGGTGGGCAAGATGTTCTATAAGAAGGGACGGCAAAGCAACTTCCAGAGAGGGAACCTCAAGGAAGATTTGAAAGGAAAAGAGAAGAACCCGGTCCTTGCTTCCATTGCAAGAAGATCGGACATCTTATTGCGGATTGCCCCGCTCTTCAAGCAACCACCTCCAAGAATGCCCCAAGAAGAAAAGGCTATGGTTGCAACGTGGGATGACACGGAGTCGGAATCCGAAGAGGAAACGACGCCGCACACATGTGCTTCATGGCACATGGAGACGATGCTTCGAAGGTAACTATCGACAACTCTTTAGATGAGGATGAGTTAACTATGGACGAGTTAGCTCATTTTTCGAAGAATTACAACATAGGTATGAGATTTCTCAATCTCATAATAGAAATAAAAAGGGAAAATGAGTTTTTAAAAGATAAAATTAATATTATTGAAAAAAAGAAAAATGATTTATCTTGTGCTTTTAAGAAAATAAAAATTGATTTTGAAAATTATAAAATAGCTTGTAAAGGAAAACTTCTATTCCCTCATGTAATAAAAATGATTTGGTGGAATGCAAGAACGAGTTGATATTTTAGATTCCACTCTTAAAAAGTGTGCTTTTGATTTAAATAAGTTTGCATCAAGATTTCCTAAGGGAGTAACCCAAGGGAAACACACTCACCATGCACATGCACGGAAACATGCACACACACATAAGCATGCATACATGTATGGTAGTGGTAGAATTTATATTTGCACACATTGTGGCCGCAAAGGCCATTTGGAAAAATTTTGTTTTGCTAAACATAATGTGAACAATAAATATGTTCGGGTTCGTCCCTTACTATCCAAAAGGACCCAAAAGATATGGGTACCAAAGACCCACCAAATTTAGATGATACAGGTGGATCTTCATCCTCCAAGACTTAGGGGAGACGGTGCCCGGGTGGTGGATGCAACAGGCTCAAAGAACACATCGCACTTGCATCGCTATCTTGGAGGCACCTATTTTGGAGATTGCCCTCATTTGGTACTTCTCCATTTAAAAGTTTTTTTAATTTTGGTTATATATACATATGTATAGGATTGTTAGTTTACTTTTATGCTACATTGATATATGTTAGTGTAAACCTACATCTCTATCAGATTGTGTATATGCCATGTTTGTATATCTTGTCTTTTATACCATGTTTATTGTATGTCCACATGTCTAGCCTAGATTAATATATCTATATATACACATTGTATTTTCAAAACTAGAAATAAATTTTGTAAAAATTTCATATTCAAGCAAATACATTAGAGATGGCAATTGCGCACCTCAACTCATTCAAGAGAATCAAGAGGAAGTTCAGAACCCTTCACCGGGTATTCGGCTTCAACATCTCTAAAAACTTTATTTTTATGAAAATTAAATAAAATATTTGTGTGAATTTTTGGTTGATATGATAACTTAATGAAGATTTTAAAACATTGTTGTATTCTTGCATGTTATATATATCCTATTTATTTTTAAAATTTCCTTTCTAATTTTTTTTGGGCTTGACAGATTTTTGGGCAAAGCCGGCCGACCGGCCTTGAGCTACGGTCGACCGACTTCGCCTGAAAGGTTGATTTTCTTTCTTTCCTTTTTGCCGGCCGACCGGTACGGTCGACCGCGATATCTGTCAGTGGTCTCGGGTTTTCTGGATCGACCGACCCGGTCGACCGCTCTGTGTTACAGAGCTCTCGGGTTTTGTGGGTCGACCGACCCGGTCGACCGTGCGCGTCGATTTCTTCCCTAAATCTGCCTATTTATTACACTATCTCTCTCATTTCTCTCACACTCAAACCGCGATCCCCTTTTCTTTTTCTCCCAAAATTTCCAACTCTCAAAATCTCTCAAATTACTTCAAAAACCAAGTTTGATTCTCTCATTGTGGGTTAGATCTTCACTCTCAGGGCCTTCTCACCAACAGATTTCAATAGATTTCAGGGATTTTAAGATCTAGGGTTTGGATTTCTCTCTTTCAGGTAAAAAAAAATCTCCTTTTTAGTTTAAATCTTGATCTCTAGCTTTAAGAATCTCAATTCCTTGTCAAAGATTTTAGGTTTCTTATTGTTTAGATCAAGCCATAACCTTTTTACCCTAAAAATCACTCATTTCACCATTATGTCTAAGAGATCTAGGTCTGAGAAGAGAAAAACTGTTGTTCCCTCCTCATCATTCACTCCTAAACCTAAACGACCCTTTGTTAATGATCTAGCTGAAAACCGGTTCATCATACTTTCTAAGAAAGCAGTCATATCAGGGAGATGTGTGATTCTCAAAGTATTTGAACATCTCACATCCCTCGTATCCTGAAAAGAAATTCTTTGGACAAATTCATGGCCATTAGGGAACCTGTGTACCCCTCCTTAGTGCATTACTTCTATGCCAATTTTTGCTTTTGAGGAAATCAAGTGAGATCTCGTGTTCTTGGGAAGGATATTGACATTCCCCTATCCCAATTTGCTGATATTCTGCATCTCTCCTCTGGAGGAGTTGATGTTTACAACTTTGATCTCCAAGATTTTGAATATCCGGACGGTGAGTCTGCGCTCACCACTTCAACCTTGATACACAGGAATGACAATCCCGTTTGGTTAGGAATGAGGAAGTGAACAAGTTCACGTTCACCGCCCAAGTCCTAGCCAAATTTGTTTTCTATAACATTTTACCTAAGTCCGGTGAGTATAGCAATGCTAGGGGTCCTGTTCCTCTAATCATCTATTGCCTTCTGAAAGGCATTAAGATTAATTTCCCACATCTCATTGCTTCTCACATGGCTTCTGATCAGATCCGCATGTCCGGTAGGCATTTGCCTTATGGAATGCTCATATCCTATCTTCTCAAACATTTAGGATTTGATCTTTCTTCGGAGACTCCCTCCGAACCCTCTGTGAACTTGGACTGCACCCTTTTGAAGAGGATGCAGGCGCAGATTCGTCGAGCCCCTCCTGAGCAGCCTCCTTCTGTTCCAGTTCCAGGGTCTTCATCAGCCCCAGGGTCTTCTTCGGCTCCAGGGATTTCCTCTGCTCCCGGTCCATCTTTATCTCCTGAGTTCCAGTCCTTTATTTCTTCTGAGATTCACTCTCAGATCCAGGAGCATCAGTCTTGGATCGAGCAGCGAGATGCAGCCCTTCGTGCGGATATGGAGCAGCGAGATGCAGCCCTTCGTGCGGATATGGACTTGCGCTTTCTGGGGATTCGCAATGATATGACTTATTTTGCTAACTCCATGAGATTCGTGGACTTGCAATTTGAGGCACTCTTTGCGAAGTTCGACATGCTTAGTCCTGATCCCACGACCATTGCTCGTCCTCTTCCATCCTCCGGCCCTCTATTTCCTGCTAGAGACCCTACTGCTGTTCCACCTCCACAGCCAGTGGTTGCTGGCATCGATCCAGAGGAGGCAAGTCATGAGGATGATGATGATGAGACGATGGCAGAGGGTGACGCTGAGGAGAGTTCGTCTAAGAAAGACGATGCTGAGGAGAGTTCTTCTGAGGATGATGCTGCTGGTGACAAGTGACTCCCCTTATTTGATGATGTCAAAAAGGGGAGAATTATTGAGAGAGACTTGTATTTTGTTTATTTTGTGTTTGGTATTATGTGTTTATGTTGTTTGGACATCTTTTATTTATTATGGTGGACATGTATCTTTGTATTATGTTTGGACATCTTTTTATATATATTTGTGTTGTGTCCATAAGCATGTGTTATTTTTTTGACATGAGTACCTTTTGGCATGGACATGTGTATTGTGGATTATCACTTGCTATTTATCATTTGTGATATTTATCTATGCCTGAGTATGATTTGATTATATGCATGTGTTGAGGGGGAGTTTCATTTGAAGTCTCTACCCAAAATATTTGTGATAACTATATATGTTTTGTAATCATCAAAAAGGGGAGATTGTTGGCCCAAAGGCCATTAGCCCAATATCCCGTTGAATATTTTGATGTTAACAAACCATATTTAGTTATGTATTTAACAATTTTGTTTAAAAGAATTTCAGGTTCAAAATAAGTTGATTTGACGGCTCCACTATCAAGACTCACAAGTTTGGACACCGCTAAAGATTTGCATTCCTAAGCTAAGCACATTAGAAAGCTTCGGGAACAAGATTCTGAAGAAAAGACCAAGTCAAGATCAAGACAATGAAAAAGACCGAGATTTGTATTTTTACTTTTCTTTTAGACGTTTTGTCAAAACCTAGATGTTAGAAGTAGAGTTATGGGATTGTCACTCACACACACACTTTAGTTTGATTCATGGCTTCAAAAACAATTTCTATTTCCAACTTAGTTTTAGAGTTAACATGTTTTGAAAATTGTTTTAGAAACTTTAAGTTTTGGAAAAACCGATTTTTGAGAAAAACAAGTTTTTATCAAAGAGAATTTTTATCAAAATGTTTTAACATGTTAGAGTAGTGACTTATGATCATACTCCTATTTTTATAAGGTCCAAAACCTCAACCCAAAAGACCAAAACCAAAAACCCAAGTTCTGGTTTCTGCAGTGTCTGATTTTTCAGAACTGACAGGAGTCGGTCGACCGCTAGGGTCGACCGACGTGCACGGCCATGCATGTGTGCACGTCGGCCGACCGCTCGGGTCGACCGGGGCACTTACAGTGCTATCTGTTTGTTTGGGTCGACCGGAGCGGTCGACCGTTGTCCCCCAACGGTCAAAACTTTGATCGTTGGCGGTCGACCGGCCCGGTCGACCGGCAGCTGTCAGAAATTCTGACAGACTCCAACAGCTCTATTTTCTGACAGATTTTGTTGGGATCTCACCCCAACGAATTTCTCTAGCTGTCTTACCCAGTTTTTCAACCCCTATAAATAGTGGGTCACTTCAACATGATAAGACACCAATTTACAAAACAATTTTTACAACATTTGACAAGTGATCTTTCAAGTTTTCATTTTAGCAAAAGATTTCCAAAGCCAAAATTTCCATACACCCATTTGAAGCCTATACCTCTACTTCACTCTAGTTATTTTCACTACACAATCCCAAAATTCTACATCTACATATTGGTTATAGGATTGTGCTAAGTGAGCTATTTGTGATCAAGTGTGATCAACTTTCTTCTTGAGCGAAGTTGTAGAGGCATCGGCCTCAAGCGAGCTAGTGTGCTCCGGGTGGTGTTGCGGCATCACAAGAGATAGGACAAGTGTGTCCTTGTATTGGAGATCCGGTGGGATCAACAATAGTGAAAATCCTTCAAGTGTGAAGGCGGGGACGTAGAGCGTGGCTCGAACCTCGGAAACATATACTTGTGTTTGCGTTTGCTCGAATTTTCTCTAAACTCAAACTCCTTTATTTCTTGCACTACTTGTTGTGTTTATTGCTAGTATTTTAATTTGAGCAATTTGTCAAGTAAAATTTTTAATTCCGCATTGTTGCCATATTTCATATAGCCATCACCTATTCACCCCCCCTCTAGGTGATTTCATAAAGTTCCTCATTGAATTATTTAACTATTGATGAATAAATCAACTGTAATTATGAGTTAATTATATGATAAAGCTAAAATAATGAAATGAATGAAAATATAAGTAATTAATTGTATTGATGTATATTGTTTGTGAATTGGACCATGGTTAAGCGATATCATATGTAATTGATAATTGATAGCACCAATAGTAGAAGAATAAGAATCATGTCTTGATTATATTATTGCGATTAATTGATAGATGGGATAATATTGATTGTTTAGTTAATTATAAGTTTTGGATTGAACTATTTATATGTGTATGTTATATATGAATCTGAAGAAAGAGGCCAAAGAATCGGGTAGGACTTGACGATGGTGCATTTGAAAATAAAGAAAACAGCAGAAGGGATCCGGTAGGAGTCGAAAACGATGTGAAAGAAAGGGTCGGAGGGTTCTTGTAGGAGTCAAGATGTGAAATACTATATATGTATATGTATACACTATGTGTCTATTAGATGTGATACTCGTGTATGGTATGGGGGGACATCTACACTATGTGTCTATTGGATGTGCTACCTGTGTATGGTATGGGGGACATCTACACTGTGTGCATTGGATGTGTTACCCGTATATGATATGGGAGATATAAAAAATCAATAATATAATAATGAAAATATTGATGACTGTTTGGACACATATATTGCATAAATATTATTACATTCCTACATATATTCTGTAATGAATATTGCAAATAACTTGTCTTAATGTCCTAACTCATGCAGGGTATGATAGGGAGAAGATAATCATGAAATTTATCCAATTAAATTCAAAAGTTCAAAAGAAAGGGGATCGATTCAAATCCAAAAGTTCTAGAAGTTATCTTATCTGAAAACTAGATATATCAGATAAGATAATATTATCTAATTTCAAGAGAAAAATAGATTGCTTGAAGGCCCTATCTGTTTCGCTGAAGATAAGTGAATATCTTATCAATTCTAGAAGACAAACTGAAAATCAAAGAGGATAAATAGATAAAGAGAAGGTCAACGGATGAGATGAAGCAATTTAAATTCAGATTCAGGCTGGTTACAGTTTAGCATTTTAATCAAAACTTTCGCTACTAAAACTCAAATCAATGATTCAAAATGCTACAGAAAGAAGACTTAAAGGGCTACAATTCTTCTGTTGATCACTCGTTCTAATTCTATCATTTGATAAGTGATATTCAGCAATCAACACGCCAACAGGCTGCAGATCAGAACTGAATTTCTGAATATATCAAATCAAGCTTGGAGATAAGGGGAGAACTCAAATTCAGAAATATACAGCTCTTCCTATCTTCATACACGTTCTATCCCTCTAGTTTTCACCTATAAATACTCTCACACTTCGAAGGCAGAAAGGACACCACTTCAGAGAGAGCTTTATTTTTGATTTTTCTTGTCTTCTTCAATGTAATTTTTGTTCCTTTATTTTTCTTTTCAGCTTAGGATAGAGAGAGTTACATAATTAAAAGAGAGGAAGAGTTATTGTAGAGTGACACTATTGTAATCCTTTCTTCAAGAAACTTATATTGAAGGTGACAATCAATGAAGATTTCTCACTTTTCTTCATTATGCTCGATCTTGCCGAAGCCTTATTTTCTTTTATTCTTTTATACTACTTTGCTTTACTTCATGCTGAGGTAAGTCTTTGTTATGATTCAACGGTAGAGGTAAGTACTCTTTTTGTTTTCTTTTTTCAGAGTTATAATTCTTTTTTTTTGTCTTTCCTTTTTTTATAAATAAAACAACACCACCACAATATTTTCTTCTACCATCTCCTTCTTAACTTAACATAATAATTTTATTTTCTTTTTATAAAATTGAAAAATAAATATTAATTAGTTTCTATAAGTTAAAAGAGAGAAACTTACACAACGCTTTCATCGTTGTCCCTCCCTGTGGATCACGACCCGTTAGCCCTAAGCTACAGGGTAGAATTGAGGACCTAGCACTTTTCTTAAAATCTTTATTTTTCTGTGCAGGTTTGGCTCGATCAAAATTTTGGCGCCGTTGCCGGGGAGGGACGGTAAGTTTTCTTTCTTTTTAATTTACTTTAATGAATTAATTCCTTTTTTCTTTTTTATTTTGGTGTACAGGGGCTAATTACAGAAAACTAGGAGCTGTAATGGACATATTACTACTCTGTGCCTCTGTCCAAGAAGGCAGAGCATCAGAGTCCACAACTGTGGTAAACTACTAATTGTATTCTCTTGCAGGTTACTTTTCAGAGATTAGCTCTCTGCAGTTATTAGTCAATCTGTTTAACTTACTATGTACATATTTCTAATCAATAGTAACTTGTTGCTTTGTAAATGCTAAAATCGTTTAGACTCTTGCATCTTAGGGCATCTGTCTATTTCGTTTCTTTACATTACTGTTGAAGAGTGCTGGAGCAAAGGTTTGTGTGCATTGCATATAGTTAGGAAATATACTTTGAGTGATTCATATTGATTGAATGTTACCTTTTGCTTTATACTTGTACACTGCACTAAAAAGACTAAGGGCATATTCTTAAACAAGATAAGGTGGGAAATTTATTACCCTTCCTTTACCCAAAAATCATCTCCTCACTCACTAACCCATCCTAACTTAAAATTAAGTAGACATTGGCCCTAGGGATATCTCGGACACAAATAGGGATTAATCTAAGGGAGAAGTTGTTAAAAGTTGACTCTTGCTAAATCAGTGGCAAGGTTGGGGATTGAGGGGCGAAAACCCGAAGGCTGGTGGTTTGACATAATTAGGCCCGTTGCTTAGGCACGGATACCTCCCACTAATCTTGCCCTACCTGGCCGATTAACTTGTGGTCAGATTCTACAATATACCTCCTATGGATAATCAACAGTTAGGAGTCGTCTAGGTCTAAGCTCTACCCTAACATATGCTTATTGGCCCAAAGGCCTTCCACTCTAGTTTTGATGATGATTAACTCATGTAGTTATGTTTACTAATAATCTTGTGTTGTTTAAGTTTCAGATCATTAACCAAGATATTAGTTGGTGATTAGCTTCAACAAGGCGTTTAGAAGCTTTTCGTAATGATTCCAGGGCCAAAGCTTCAAGATCACACATTGCCTAGCCCATGGATGGAGTTTTGGAGCAAGTCTTCTTGATGACACAAAGACTTAGGTATCCATAGTTTAGTTAGTGTGTTTAGATCCAATTTGTAAAGTTTAGTATAGTTGATATGCTCAAGTGCACAACACACACGTTTTATGTTTTGAAGTTGGTTTTCATGAATAAATTTTATATCAAAACAAGTTTACATAGTTTAGTGTATATATGATTTGTTCTATATACATGCATGCTTCATTGCTTAAACAAACTTAGTTTGATAGTCTACTTCATGAGTTTTATGTTTTGGTAATTCTAACAAAACATATTTTGGAATCAAATACAAAAACATGATATTTAATCATGATACTTAAACTTAATATTCCAACATGATATTCATGTGTTTCATATTTTTGTATTTCTATAAGTTTTAGGAAAATCAGATTTCCTAATGAAAAATCAAGTTTGATAAAAATACAAGTTTTGTTTTTAATAAAATTGGCAAGACACAAAAATGAATTGATATGTTGATATATTGTCTTGGAATTTTTATCACTTGTTTGAGTTTCAATATAAAATGATAAAACAATTTTTATGGTATTTTTAAAAGAGATAAAAGATTTTTTAGAAAATATTTTTCCAAATTTTCTGTCTTTTTTGTGCTGACAGGCTGGTCGGTCGACCGCACCAAGAGCCGGTCGACCCCTAGGGTCGACCGACGTGCACAGATGTGCACGTCTGGACAGACACAAAAACGGTCGACCGAGCCGGTCGACCGGGTCTGAGAGCTCTGCTCTCGGGTTGTTTGGGTCGACCGTGCCGGTTGACCGGGATGAGAGCTCTGCTCTCTGTTTGTTTCGGTCGACCGGGCCGGTCGACCGCTGTTGCCCAACGGTCATATTTCTGACCGTTGGCGGTCGACCGGGCCGGTCGACCGGCAGCCTGTCAGGCTGCCAGCTCAGCCTAACGGCTAGTTTTCTGATGGGACTATATAAACCCCATCTCTTTGGGGATTTTGGCCAAGTTTTTGAAAAGAAAAAATTCTGATTTTCTGAGGTGTTTAAAAGAGTTTTAAAAAGGGTTTGTGGGCTTTAAAACTTCTCATCTTCATTATTTTGGGTTTTTGAAAATCAAAGAAAACTAGGTTTTGGGATTTTGATTTGATCTTGCATTTTCTATCTTTTACAAGAGACTTCCCAATTAGTTTTTCTTTATTGCTTGTTTCCAAAAACACCTAGTTTTCCACACTTGAGCTATCACCTATCCTAATCTATTTAGGATCTTGTTTTTGTGGAAAAGAAAAGAGAGAAAGAGAGAGTTTTGAGGTTGTTGTTGTAACCTCTAAGTTGTACACCCTTATTCTTGTTGTATCCCTCTTCAGTAGAGGTGATCGGGTGATTGGTTTGTATCCCTCAAGTGTGAGGTGATTGAGTTTGGTTGTAAACCCTCTTCGGTAGAGGTGTTGGTTGTGGTTGTTGTATTGGCTACGGGCCTTATCCCTCTTCGGTAGAGGTGGATTGTGGTTGTATAGCCTCGGTGGCTTTGTAAAGGTTGAGAGAGGAGTTTGGTACTCCTATAGTGGATTGGGAAATCCTACACGGTGGTGTAGGCGGGGATGTAGAGTTGGGTACTCGAACCTCGAAACAAATCTTTGTGTTAGCGTTTGATCCAATTTCTCTCAACTCTATTCTTTTTACATTTGTGCAAAGTATTATTCTCATTGCAATATCATACATATCATACATTGCTTGTTGTGCCTTGCATAATCCATATTGCTATATCCTTGATTGCTTGGCTTGATTGTGTGTGCACATTGCTTGGATTGCTTGTGTGTGTGCCCAACTTATACTCATCCAACAAGAGCTTTACATAGCGCCTCAACCCATTTCAAGGAAATCAAGGGGAGTTAGTCCAGAGCCTCGCAAGGGGAATTCGGCTACACTTGTTGTATTGTATTAGTTTGTGCATAATTTGCATTAGCTTCCGCATTTAGCGCACTTAGTTTTGCATTAAGTTTTAGATTAGCACTAACACCTATTCACCCCCCTCTAGGTGTTTTTCAATGCTAGATTTTTTTTATTTTCTTGATTGTTTATTTGTTTGTTTTTATTTGTTCTTGTGAAAATGAATTATAATTACAATTATTATGATTATAACTTAAATCCATATTTCACCCCAACCTCTTTCAATTCGGATATTACCAACCCGGCATTACATAACTCTAACCAACCAAGTATGCCAGATTGGTCTTATCCGAATCAATATATGCCCCAATCCCAGTATTATGAACAAGAATGGGACAATCATCTGAAAAACACCTAGAGGGGGGGTGAATAGGTGTTAGTGCTAATTTAAAACTTAATGCAAAACTAAGTGCGCTAAATGCGGAAGCTAATGCAAATTATGCACAAACTAATACAATACAACAAGTGTAGCCGAATTCCCTTGCGAGGCTCTGGACTAACTCCCCTTGATTCCCCTTGAAATGGGTTGAGGCGCTATGTGAAGCTCTTGTTGGATGAGTATAAGTTAGGCACACACACACAAGCAATCCAAGCAATGTGCACACACAATCAATCCAAGCAATCAAGGATATAGCAATATGGAATATGCAATGGCAACACAAGTAATGTATGATATGTATGATATGGCAATGAGAATAATGCTTTGCACAAATGTAAAGAGAGAGAGTTTAGAGACAAGTGGATCAAACTCAAACACAATTATATGTTTCGAGGTTCGAGCACCCTTGCTCTACATCCCCGCCTACACCACCGTGTAGGATTTCCAATCCACTATACCGTCCACCGAGGACTCCCACCGAGGGAACCTTCACCGAGAAGGATTTGTACAACAATGGAGTACCTAACTCCTCTCCCAAACAACCACCTCACACCGAGGGGTAGGCCCGTAGCTAAACACAACAACAACAACACCTCTACCGAAGAGGGTTACAACCAAATCTCCACCTCTCACTAGAGGGAGCAAACCAATCACCCGATCACCTCTACCAAAGAGGATACAACAAGAATAAGGGTGTTCAACTTAGAGGTTACAACAACAACCTCAAAACTCTCTCTTTTCTTTCTTTTTCCACAAAACAAATGATCCTAATAGATTAGGATAGAAGATAGCTCAAGTGTGAAAACTAGGTGTTTGGAAAACAAGCAACAAAGAAAAATACTTGGGAAAATTCTTGCAAAAGATATAGAATAAAAACCTAGACAAATCTCCCAAAATATTCTTTTCTTTGATTTTTCCAAAAACCTAAAGCAATAAAGATTGGAAGTTTTAAAGCCCAAAAACTCTTTTTAAAACTCTTTTAAACACTTCAGAAAATCAGAATTTTTTTCTCATCAAAAACATGACCAAAATCCCCAAAGAGATGGGGTTTTTATAGCCCAACAGAAAACTAGCCGTTAGAGCTGAGCTGGCAGCTCTGACAGGCAACGGTCGACCGGCCCGGTCGACCGCCAACGGTCAGAAATATGACCGTTGGGCAACAGCGGTCGACCGGCCCGGTCGACCGAAACAAACCGAGAGCAGAACTCTTCTGCAACGGTCGACCGCCCGGTCGACCCAAACAAACAGAGAGCAGAGCTCTCAGACCCGGTCGACCGGCTCGGTCGACCGTCCCAGTGACTCCAAACGTGCACAGATCTGTGCACGTCCGGTCGACCGGACATCAGCCAAGTCGACTAATAACCTGGATTAGTCGACTGGTTGAGTCCTGAACCTGAAAACTAAGTTTGAAAACTTGGGAAAAATATTTTATAAAAATCTTTTAATAAAAAATCACCAAAAATATTTTTATCATTTTATATCAAAACTCAAACAAGTGATAAAAGTTTCAAGACATGTATCAACATATTCAATTCATTTTTGAGTCTTGCAAATTTTATCAAAAACAAAGCTTGTATTTTTGTCAAACTTGATTTTCCAAAACATGAATAGGATAGTCAAAATAAGTTTGTCTAGCAACTTTAAAGCATGTATGTATATCTAGAACATATCTAATATACATAGAAATAAAGTAAACTTGTTTTGATCTACTATCCATGAAAACCAAAATCCAAATCATGAAACGTGTGTGTTGTGCACTTGAGCATATCAACTATACTAAACTTTACAAATTGGATCTAAACACACTAACTAAACTATGGATACCTAAGTCTTTGTGTCATCAAGAAGACTTGCTCCAAAACTCCATCCATGGGCTAGGCAATGTGTGATCTTGAAGCTTTGGCCCTGGAATCATCATGAAAAGCTTCTAAACACCTTGTTGAAGCTAATCACCAACTAATATCTTGGTTAATGATCTGAAACTTAAACAACACAAGATTATTAGTAAACATAACTACATGAGTTAATCATCATCAAAACTAGAGTGGAAGGCCTTTGGGCCAACAATCTCCCCTTTTTGATGATGACAAAACTCATGAAGTTATATATGCATGGATTAAAGTTAGGCTTCAAAGAAGCTCCCCCTTAACTCATGCATAAACAAATAAATAAAATATATGCAATGAATGTACATAAACATGTATGCATCAATATGCATAAAACACAAACACATGTTCTAGAAGCTCTAGTTACCAATTAAATTAATAAAGCATTAACAACAAAAACACTAGATGCTCTAGATACCAATAAAAACTTAATACTTACCAATAAAACTTAATATATGCAAAAACATAAGTATGCATATATAAAAACATGTTAAACTCTCAAATAATTCTCCCCCTTTTTGTCAATCATCAACAAAGGGGTAAACAAAGTAAAATCAAATCAAACAATTTTTCTCCCCCTTTTTGTCAAACAAAAAGATCAAGAAGGGGTTAAAACAATCCAAACAATAAAATGAGGGGTAAAAATCTTTCTCCCCTTTTAAGTCAATCAAAATAAAACAATGTTCTCCCCCTTTTTGTCTAACAAAAACAAGGTCAATAAGGGGTGACTATAAACAACATGATATCAATAGATAAAAATGTCAATGAAGTATCTTGATATCAATTGAAAATAAACAAAGATCAATAGATGTTATATGCTATATATATTCATGAAGAGGAAGACGCTAAGTTAGCTTCCCTACACATATGCATTACATGAAAGAAGGATGTTAAGCCCTAATTCACATAACACACATTATGTAATGCATAAGAGGAGATGTGAAGCTCCCCCTACACACGTGTACCACATAACGAAGAGATGTTAAGCTCTTTAATACAAGATACACTCATCATGAATCTATATGCATATAGTCAATACAAATCAAAACTTTTGTATATTTTTTTTAAAAAAATTTTAGATACTAATTTTAAGCAAAAATACATGAAACATCTTAATATCAATTGAAACTAAACATAATGAATTTTGAGTGTCTAAACAAAATTTTGATACCAATTGTAAATAATTTTCATATTAAACTTATGATACCAATATGAAATTCTCAATCATAAAGTAAGGGAGTGGGAAAAAATACCAATTGAAGAATCACCAATTGAAGTACAAAATTAAATTTTCTCCCCCTTTATGAAATACCAACTAAAAGAATGCATAGGCTTGATACCAATTTAAAAGTAATCAATTGAAACAAAATTGAAGCTCAAGCACTAGCATAAACAAGATTTTGTGAGAAATTTATATCTTAAGCACAAATAAAAGTGTATGAAATAGAATGTGTACCAATCACCAATAGATGATACCAATTGAAAATATACATACACAATAAACATATGAGTATACAAAAAGATCAAAATGATACCAATTGAAAGAGTTCAATGATACCAATTGACATAGCAAAAAGTTCAAGTGTATACATCATATTACAATACCTCCCAATCAAGGTTCAAGTTTTAAATGATTTTCATTTTAAAGCATACAAGACCATGATCTCCCATCCATCTGCCCATAAAGGGTAGGGGTTTTCAAAAATAGATTTGAAAATGTAGTTTTGTTTGAAAAACTCTACCAAAATGAAGAATACCGTAACTAGTTAAATGGAAAAACTTTTAAACTAGTACGAAATCCTTCAAGTAAGGAATAAAACGAAATTGTTTTTCATGAAGCATGAAATCCACATGATATCAAACACTCAAGTCAATTAAGCATAAATATAACTCATGAAAACAAAACATGAGCAAGCAATAAATGTGAGTGTACATATAAAGTGTGAATATCATAATCATGAAAATTTTCATTAAGCTCAATTATTCCTTAATCATGAAAACACGAAAATCATCAAAACTTATTTAACTTTCATGGCATATGTATGTCTAATACAAACTAAAGTATACATACATATCCAAAGCACAACGAGTCCACAAAGTGTATATGCATGAAGGCACGTGGCTCAAAAGGATAAACATGTATATCTAATAGTTTGGACATGATAGACATATACATGAAGTTAAACAATTAAACACAAAATCAAAATAAATCTTCACTAAAACAAATTTCATTTCAAGGTATATGTATGAATTGTCAACACAATAAGTATATATACATATCCCTAAACACAATTGAGTCCATATATAGATTTGCATGAAAGGCAAATGACTCAAGGGGTATACATGTATATCTTAAAGTTTGGCAATACAACCATATACATGAAGTGAAAAACTCATAAAACAAATTCAAAAATGAAAATACAAGTTTAAAATGTATGAATCATCAAAACTAGACTATACTAGCACATTTAATGGGTTCAAATAAGCATTCAACTCAAACATATATAGATTTATTTGTGGCCCACTATATGTACAAGTATAAATTCTAGTCTTAATGAAAACTAACATCTAAACAAATAACATGAAGCATCAAAACACAATATAAAAAAACCATCATGATAAAACTAAAAACATGATTACTATGTAAATTCACATGTATTAGATTCATGATGTACATTATAACTTAAACAAACGGTGAGAACACAAAGTATGGGTCCAATAAACATGGGTGTCTCAAAATGCTATACATGCATGTCAAGGATCTAATAAATGTGATATTTACACACTAATCCATAGACAATGAAATCATGCTATAAAACATCAAAACATGAAATACAACACATATATGATCAATATGTACATGCATGCGCATTAGATCTAGGTCATACAAATTAGCTTTACCAAGGTGAAAACACAAAAATATAAGTCCATATAGAACATGGATGTTTTAACCAACTAATAAGTATAACACTAATCTAATTAACATGGCATATTCAAGATGATCACTAAACATCAAATCATGCTATGAAAGATAAACATGAAAAGCATGTAAACATAAGGAGTTAGAGATTTGATACCAAAATCAATGAGGGCACCGCTCTATTTCTCCAAAACATGGTGGTCATCTCCACCAAATCTTCCCTTGAAAGTGATGCATCCAATTGATTTCCTTTAAGTCCGGAACGCATCCACTCCAAGGTGTCATCACTCTCACGTCGTGTGAGAGCCCACACCTACATCAAAAACAATAGGAGGGGTGGTCTTTGGTACCCATATCTTCTTGGGTCCAAGGGGGTTAGTACCTTCTCTAACCCAAACAAACTTCTTTACTAAATTCTCAACATGTAAACGATCATAGCAAAATTTAGCAAGATGGCCTTTTCGGCCACAATGCGTACATGTGTACACATGAGCATACATGTGTTGATGGTGTCCGTGTGGATCATGTGTATGCCGTGGAGAGTGTGCATGCATAAAAGTTGGAACTTGTTTCTTACGAACCAAGGTTTCCAAGCGAGTGTGGTTCATGGCACATTGGCTCATAGTGGAGCCCAAACAATCTACTCTCTTCTTTAACATACAAATATCATCATTGATCTTAGAAGAAGAGGTACATGCATTAGGTAGACTAGATGAAACTACACTAGCATGGCAAACATGTGTATCAATTTTATTTTGCAAAACTTCATTTTTCTTTAAACAAATTTCTAAATCCTTTGAAATAGAATCAATTTTTATTTTCAAAGAATTATTTTCTTTTACAACAAGTCAACTTTAGAAGATAAATTTTCATTTTTCTTCAAAATAGCATGGCAATCATTTTTAGTTTTTAAAAATTTATTTTCTTTTAGTGCAAGTTCCAATTGAGATCTCAATGAATCCCTTTCATTATAGACCTCAACCTTCTCTTGCAAAACACAATCAAGTCTAGAATGCAAACTCTTATTTTCTTTTTCAATTTCTAGACTTTTCTTTTTCAAAATCTTATAATTTTAATTAATTTTTCACAAACAATAGAAAGTTCTTCATTTAGATCATGGGCATTAAAATTATCACATGAAGAACTAGAGCAATCATCACTATCTAAGTGGGGTTCCGAATGTACCTCAAGGGAGTCATTCCCTTGGACCATGAAGCATTGTGAATCGGATTCTCCACTAGATTCCTCTTCTTGAATTTGCACTTGAAGCTCCGAGGTGGTGGTTGTTGTCAATTTATTCCACACTACAAAAGCGGAATCAATGTTAGAAACACACATAAGATAATCTTTAGGTAATGTGCTTCTAAGGCCTCTAGGGCTTGTGCATTGGCCCCTATATGATTGTGATCACTAAGGAAGGATTCCTTGATAATAGCAAGATGAACTTTATGACCTAGGGTTTGTAAATAAACGGTCATCCTAATCTTCCAAACATGAATGTTGGAAGGGTCATACATAGGTGGGGTCATGAAGGCCATGGTAAACTATATGAGTGCAAACAAGCAAATGCAAACAATAGATTAGCAAGCAAATGGATCTCACTCCTAGGATGTTAAGCCTAAGTATCAGGAGCACTAGCTCTGATACCAATTGAAAAACACCTAGAGGGGGGTGAATAGGTGTTAGTGCTAATCTAAAACTTAATGCAAAACTAAGTGCGCTAAATGCGGAAGCTAATGCAAATTATGCACAAACTAATACAATACAACAAGTGTAGCCGAATTCCCCTTGCGAGGCTCTGGACTAACTCCCCTTGATTCCTCTTGAAATGGGTTGAGGCGCTATGTGAAGCTCTTATTGGATGAGTATAAGTTAGGCACACACAAGCAATCCAAGCAATGTGCACACACAATCAATCCAAGCAATCAAGGATATAGCAATATGGAATATGCAATGGCAACACAAGCAATGTATGATATGTATGATATGGCAATGAGAATAATGCTTTGCACAAATGTAAAGAGAGAGAGAGTTTAGAGATAAGTGGATCAAACGCAAACACAATGATATGTTTCGAGGTTCGAGCACCCTTGCTCTACATCCCCGCCTACACCACCGTATAGGATTTCCAATACACTATACCGTCCACCGAGGACTCCCACCGAGGGAACCTTCACCGAGAAGGATTTGTACAACAATGGAGTACCTAACTCCTCTCCCAAACAACCACCTCACAACCGAGGGGTAGGCCCGTAGCCAAACACAACAATAACAACAACACCTCTACCGAAGAAGGTTACAACCAAATCTCCACCTCTCACTAGAGGGAGCAAACCAATCACCCGATCACCTCTACCAAAGAGGGATACAACAAGAATAAGGGTGTTCAACTTAGAGGTTACAACAACAACCTCAAAACTCTCTCTTTTCTTTCTTTTTCCACAAAACAAATGATCCTAATAGATTAGGATAGAAGATAGCTCAAGTGTGGAAAACTAGGTATTTGCAAAACAAGCAACAAAGAAAAATACTTGAGAAAATTCTTGCAAAAGATATAGAATAAAAACCTAGACAAATCTCCCAAAATATTCTTTTCTTTGATTTTTCCAAAAACCTAAAACAATAAAGATTGGAAGTTTTAAAGCCCAAAAACTCTTTTTAAAACTCTTTTAAACACTTCAGAAAACCAGAATTTTTTTCTCTTCAAAAACTTGGCCAAAATCCCCAAAGAGATGGGGTTTCTATAGCCCCAACAGAAAACTAGCCGTTAGAGCTGAGCTGGCAGCTCTGACAGGCAACGGTCGACCGGCCCAGTTGACCGCCAACGGTCAGAAATATGACCGTTGGGCAACAGCGGTCGACCGGCTCGGTCGACCGAAACAAACCGAGAGCAGAACTCTTCTGCAGCGGTCGACCGCCCGGTCGACCCAAACAAACAGAGAGCAGAGCTCTCAGACCCGGTCGACCGGCTCGGTCGACCGTCCCAGTGACTCCAAATGTGCACAGATCTGTGCACGTCCGGTCGACCGGCCCGGTCGACCGGACATCAGCCAAGTCGACTAATAACCTGGATTAGTCGACTGGTTGAGTCCTGGACCTGAAAACTAAGTTTGAAAACTTGGGAAAAATATTTTATAAAAATCTTTTAATAAAAAATCACCAAAAATATTTTTATCATTTTATATCAAAACTCAAACAAGTGATAAAAGTTTCAAGACATGTATCAACATATTCAATTCATTTTGAGTCTTGCAAATTTTATCAAAAACAAAGCTTGTATTTTTGTTAAACTTGATTTTCCAAAACATGAATAGGATAGTCAAAATAAGTTTGTCTAGCAACTTTAAAGTATGTATGTATATCTAGAACATATCTAATATACATAGAAATAAAGTAAACTTGTTTTGATCTACTATCCATGAAAACCAAAATCCAAATCATGAAACGTGTGTGTTGTGCACTTGAGCATATCAACTATACTAAACTTTACAAATTGGATCTAAACACACTAACTAAATTATGGATACCTAAGTCTTTGTGTCATCAAGAAGACTTGCTCCAAAACTCCATCCATGGGCTAGGCAATGTGTGATCTTGAAGCTTTGGCCCTGGAATCATCATGAAAAGCTTCTAAACACCTTGTTGAAGCTAATCACCAACTAATATCTTGGTTAATGATCTGAAACTTAAACAACACAAGATTATTAGTAAACATAACTACATGAGTTAATCATCATCAAAACTAGAGTGGAAGGCCTTTGGGCCAACATCATCACCACTCTTCACTGAGTCAGTGGGGATACAACTCCCCCGAGTCTTACTATCAACAATCTTACCGACAAACAGCTTCATATAATCCATACCAAGACCAATCTATAGAAAATAAATCTTATTTAGAAAAGACTTTTGAAGCCTTTCTTGAGTCCACATGATAAGTACAAATCATAGCGGACTCAGTTCTCCCAAACAATTCCCAAATCCAAGATCCTTACTCTAATTTTCAAATCCAACCACAACAAGGAGAACCTGTTGACGTAGAAAAGAATATGAAATTCATGATTCAGTCCAAAAATGATTGTATTCAATCCCAAACGGATTGTCTCAAATCTCTTAATAGTTTAGAAGCAAAAGTGAGTCATTTGGTCAATACAATTAATGATAGGAATAAAGAAACTCTGCCTAACACATTTTCGACCACTCCTAATTCTCCTAGCCATATTGACGAAGAATCATGGTATCTTGGAGATTTTAACCAAGATTCAATTTCACCACAAAACTTTGAACTTGACCAACATCAATCCATTGACAAATTAGCAAGTTTTCATTTTAATGAGATTGAACTTGAAGATGAATGTGACACCGATTTCCAATATTGTGATTCAGTTCCACTTTTTAAATCTATGCTGACTCTAGTATCCTTACTCGATTCAGACCTAATTCTGAAGCCAGCACTGATTCCTATCCCTATAGAGCTTGAACATGAACCACTTATTTTGGATAGCCACATTCCATTATTGGGAAATGAATGTGAACTTCAATTCTATAATTTGGACAAAACTCATGAACCAACTCTGACTCTCGAACCTAAACTTGATTTGAGTTTTATTCCCAAGTCAGTTTTGGTTTCTATTCCTTCCATTGTTAAGCTCAAATCATCCGTTCCACAAAATACATTTCATTGTTGGACCAAGATTTAAATCAATATGATTCCGTGATGATATCCCAAGACTGGTTATATAACCGGAAAAAATTTCATGCTAGGATCTTGCATGATCCTATTCATATTGGGGATTATAAAAATGTTAATAGGAAAGAGGTTATGAAAGATGGGCTCCATGAAAATTCACATTATCTAGATTGGGTAGAAACGCTTAGCCCAATGAGATCACCACCGGAACCAAAATTTTCCTTTCCTTTCTACTTTTTCATGTATTATTGCATTTCATTCATACATTGAGGACAATGCATTAGTTAGGTGTGGGGGAGGGTTTACTAACATGCTAACTTCACTAATTTAAAAAAAATTCCTTTCTTTAAAAACTTTTTGAAGTGGAAAATAATACTTTGACTTATTTTTGTAAAAAATTAAGTTAATTTTAAGGAATAAGAGGATAATAATTAGGATTTCTTATACTTGGTCAAAATAAAATTATTTGTTTGATTTTGAGGTTAGGAAGAAAAATTAGAAAAGTAATTTAGTCATAATTTTTACCTTGGTGAAATATGCATACTTTATATACTTACACACTTAGGGTTCTAAAACAAAGATTCTTATGCCTTATATAAACATATATATATACATATATCAAAAAAAAATCCTCTGATTAAGCTGGGTAATTGTGCCTCGTAAAGTATAAGTATTCATGCCTAAAAGTGGTTCATATAAATAAAAATCCTTAGGTTTGTGGCCTTATTTGCTCGAGTCCTAAGTCCATGGGGTGTTTTCTCAACCGGTGCCCTAAAATCGTCTGATTTGGGAGTCACCGACTAAGGCTCGTTACATGGGCGAATTAGAAAGCCTAATCGAGCTAAGGGATATTATCGCCAAAAAAAAAAAAAAAGAAAATAATAAGACATAAGAGTTAGAGTTGAAGAATCCTAAGCCAAATTTTCACGGTCACAAGGTACATCTGACTTAGGGTAAAATAAAAGAGTAGATGAGAAAGACAATTTAATCCTTGCCTTAATTGAAAACAAGTTTTCGAATAGAGACTAAGTTTAGGAATGACTAAGTTTTAATAATCCTATGACTTATAGATTACTTGAAATTTTACATTAATACTTCAAATATTTTTTCCTTTCAAAATACGTTTTCAAAAAAAAAAACTAACAATTCATTTTTTTCTTAATGGATTTTGTGGGTGCAATTTACTGAAAATCCTCACGAGACAAAACTCGTCCTCTAGGGGTAACCTAGAGGTTTAACGGCTTGTTGCACGTGCTAAGTGCAACTGTGAATTCTACGAAAGTGAGTTAGGTTTGGTCACTTTAGTTTTTCTTTTCTCTTCGTTTTGCTCAAGGACGAGCTAAAGAAAAGTATGGGGGTGTGTTTAGACACATATATCACATAAATATTATTACATTCTTACATATATTCTGTAATGAATATTGTAAATAACTTGTCTTAATGTTCTAATTCATGTAGGGTATGATAGAGAGAAGATAATCATGAAATTTATCCAATTAAATTCAAAAGTTCAAAAGAAAGGGGATCGATTTAAATCCAAAGGTTCTAGAAGCTATCTTATCTGAAAACTGGATATATCAGGTAAGATAATATTATCTAATTTCAAGAGAAAAATGAATTGTTTGAAGACCCTATCTATTTCGCTGAAGATAAGTGAATATCTTATTAATTCTAGAAGACAAACTGAAAATCAAAGAGGATAAATAGATAGAGAGAAGATCAACGGATGAGATGAAGCAATTTAAATTCGGATTCAGGCTGGTTACAGTTTAGCATTTTAATCATAACTTTTACTACCAAACTCAAATCTAATAATTCAAAATTCTACAGAAAGAAGACTTAAAGGGCTACAATTCTTCTGTTGATCACTCGTTCCAATTCTATCATTTGATAAGTAATATTCAGCAATCAACACGCCAACAAGCTGCAGATCAGAATTGAATTTCTGGATAAATAAAATCAAGTTTGGAGATAAGGAGAGAATTCAAATTCAGAAATATACAGCTCTTCCTATCTTCATACGCGTTCTATCCCTCTAGTTTTCACCTATAAATACCCTCATACCTCGAAGGCAGAAAGGACATCACTTCAGAGAGAGGTTTTTTTTGATTTTTCTTGTCTTCTTTAATGTAATTTTTGTTTTTCTTTTATTTTCCTTTTTAGCTTAGGTTATAGAGAGTTACAAAATTAAAAGAGAGGAAGAGTTATTGTTGAGTGACACTAATGTAACTCTTTCTTCAAGAACCTTATATTGAAGGTGACAATCAATGAAGGTTTTTCACTTTTCTCATTGTGCTCGATCTCGCCGAAGCCTTGCTTTCATTTTATTCTTTTATACTACTTTACTTTACTTCATGCTGAGGTAAGTCTTTATTATGATTCAACGGTAAAGGTAAGTACTCTTTTTGTTTTCTTTTTTCAGAGTTATAATTCTTTTTTTTTGTTTTTCCTTGTTTTTATAAATAAAACAACAACACCACAATATTTTCCTCTACCATCTCCTTCTTAATTTAACATTATAATTTTATTTTCTTTTTATAAAATTGAAAAAATAAATATTAATTAGTTTCTATAAATTTAAAGAGAGAAACATACACAACGCTTCCATCGCTGTCCCTCCCTATGGATCATGACCCGTTAACCCTAGGCTACATGGTAGAATTGAGGACCTAGCACTGTTCTTAAAATTCTTTATTTTTCTGTGCAGGTTTGGCTCGATCAATGACTACTGACATGACATCAAAATTTGGATTCTCTAAATTGCAATAAAAACGGACACTTGTTGCTATTACACACATTGATATTAATTGAACAACAATTTGAAATAAATAGATAATCTAGTTGAGACATCCATGTTCACTTATAATTTAGATAAATGATCATATATTCTCTTATATGTTTTCTGATGCAAGCACCATTCAACTCAAAATATGAGTATTGAATTTGTATTCCTATGATGATCTTAGTTAGCTAGCTAAATTTTTTTTATATCAATTTCGATCGAAGACTTGTTCGTATTGAAACATTTCGCTATCGTCAAACTCGAACGATTTGAAATTCGAATCAATGTGTTTGCAGAAGGAACAACATGATCATCTCCTTTGATGTCCACAGCCTATGCACATGTGACAAATTCAAGAAATAAACAGACTTCACACCACCATTGTGACCAAGAATTTTGAAGTGTTCAAAGCCTCAAAAGGGCCAAAGGAAGACAATTCTGAACCTTCAAGGCACTGGAACCTCATGCTGTGAGAGAGAGAGAGAGAGAGAGAGAGAGAGAGAGAGAGAGAGAGAGAGAGAGAGAGTGGATGCATGAGACTTGGTATTTTGGGCAACATGCAAGAATTGCGGGGGCATGGGCAATGGGGCTAGGTTCAATGGCCCAAGGATAAATTACTGGCTGGGACAATTTTTGATGCTTGTCTGAATTGATTTGTAGTCAGAGAGAAAAATCACATTTTTAAAGAGGCTTGCTTACTACAGGCTTTCTGCGTCGGCAAAGATGACATCCATCTTAGTTTTCTGCATGCAGTGGCTTCCTATATTGGATGACAGTCCCACACTATAAATGGAATAAGCAATAAACATGGGGAAAAAAAAAAACGAGAAAAACGAGAGAAGCAATGAAAATGTCAAAACTGTTGTGTTGGAGTCATTGCAATTACAAATTTATTGGTCGTAGAATAGTCATGGCCGGGAAGCACAGTCTGGGCTCTCCTGGCTCATCCTCTGCGAACTCAGGATATGGATTGAAATATGACTATGATGTTAAAGGATCATTTTATTTTTATTTTTAAATAAGACGGTAACTCAGATTAAAATCTGAGACTTCCATGACTCAACTCTCCACTTTACTATTAAGTTAGGTATAATTGACTTAGAGCACAGCGGCAAAATCTCTTTGCAGTGGATATGAAATTTAGAGTGTATCCCACTGGCAGTAGGCTACCGTTTATATTCCAAAAAAAAAAATTAGAGCAAAATATAATCTTTGTTCATTTACTATTCAAGCCATTACATTTGAATCGAGGCAACTCCCTTTTTGAGAAAAGATTAAAAAAAGCAAAAATCATCTAAATATGGCTTATTTCCTAAATACTCCCTTAAACTTTCACTGTTTTTTCCAAAAGCCCCACAAAACTTCAAAATCTCAAAATAACCCCTTAAACTATTTATTTATAAGATTGGCCCTGAAATGTCATTATCAACCATTGTGAAATGACCTAGTTACTCCTACCCTCACATCAGTTAACCAAAACAGTGAAATTTTTTGTCTAACAAAACCCCCTTCTCTGTAACACACTTAGGCGAGTAACCCCTCTCCTTCCTCCAAACAAAAACAAACAACCCAAATCGGGCTGAACTCTTTGTTGTCGCTGTCAATTGTCATCATGGTTAGCGATCATTGTTGTGATCGTCGTCGTTAGTTTTTGTTGTCGTCGGTCCTCACGAACACATCTGTGGTACGTCACATGTCGCGAGACATAGGGATCTAGGGCTTTTGGACTGGATGGGTTGACAGATCTTAAATTTTTGTGTTTCTTTCATGGAATAAAAAAGTAAGAATTGGACACAATGGGAAGATGTGATAGAGAGGAGGAGAATTGGGGCAAGTTGAGTAGAATTGAGACAGGGTGATGGTTAAAAACTATAATGGCAAGTTATTTTTGGCCTCCAAACCTAAACTATACCAAAATTTGACCGAACCCTTTGTCATAATAGTCAGTGGTAATCATGGTTCACGGTCATTTTCGACATCGTCATTGTCTTTTTTTGTCGCCATTGATCCTCGAGAACATATCGGTAATAAGTCACACGTCACGAGACAGAGGGATCTAGGGTTTTTGGACTCGATGGGTTGATAGATCTTATTTTTCGTTATTTTCTTCGCAGAGTAGAAGATGAGGAATTGAAGGAAACTCCGAGTGGAGTATAATTGGGACAAGTGGAGTATAATTAGACTCGGGGGGGAGGGGTGATAGAGAAATTGGGACAAGTAGAGCAGAATTGGGCTAGGGTGAATGTTAAAAACTATAAAGCTAAGTTTTTTATGGCCCTCAACACTATTTTTAGTAGCTTCAATTTGAAATGAGAATCTCAATTTGAGTTCCATGGGTGTTGCATGAATTTTTTTTTGTGAAATACTGGGTACTGTGTGGGAATCTCAATTTGTTTATTGGATTCTCTCTCTCTCATGTGATTTGTACTATTTGATTTGTGGCGAAAGAGGTGCGCACGCACACAAAGAGAGAAAAAGAGAGAGGTGGTAAATGCAGCGCTTGTGGGCTATGTAAGAGTTAATTGCTGAGTAGTAAACAATAATTTACTATACTTTAGAATTGTTTAATTGTCATTTTAATATGAATTAATAGTTAATTAATTATTAATCATAAAATGAAGTTGATGTGATTATAATATGTTTCCATTAGAGCTTAATTAGTATTTAAGTTATATGATATTGAAATTCTTGCTTGCATACTGGACATCAGTGCAAAAATATTGTGCAACATGTTTGGTTGTCTTGGTTAAATGAATTTTTGTTTTAATGTTTGTATTATTAATTACAGTGAAATTTGTTGTGGTTTACCTTAATGTTTGAGCTCAGATTGAGTGACATTTGCCTTGGTCGCCCTGATTGAGATGTTTTGCTAAAAGTTTGTAGTTGTTGAATCTTAATTTAATATTTAAAATGAAATTAGTTTAGCTATAACACTTAACAATTTATAACATATCAATACCATTTATAACACTTGATATGTTTGAAATGCCTTGATGTGCTTAAAGTTTGGAGATTGTTTTGGTTTATAGATCGAGTTTATGTGGAATACATGTTAGTTATATGCTCTATATGATTTTCCTGCTATATATTGCAGGATGTTTGCTGAAGTGCACTATGACTTCTTTAAGACAGTTTGGAAAACGAAGAAATATGTGAGTGGGTGAGTACAATAAAGAACTTTGGTACATGAGCAGTCCTGATTTAAGTGAGATACAGTCTTAAGCAGATAAGGGTTTTTGCTGGCTATATATGGTACCAGAAGTTACCAGGATTGAATTTTGTGGGCAGACTAGTGCTTATAGATTGTGACTTACTAGCTTCAAAGTGTATGAAATTTCTTAACTATAATCAGAATGTTGAGCATAATATAGGGCACCTATAACTTGGGACTGATTAAAGAAGATGTTGCCAGAATTTTGCAAGCCTAACAGTCCAAGCAAGGTTCAGAATATGCCAGAGGGATCTAAGAACAAAGATCACACCTGCAACACTGTTGAGTAGAATATATCTAGCAATATTTTATTATTAGAGAATAATTCGATGACAAAAGAGTATATTGAAGAGCAGCAAGTTGTGGTAGAATAGAGAGGAGATGAAGTGATGGAAGAAAAACATAGATGTAACACCCCGATCATTTAAACGCTTGATTTAATGCTATAAATTCTTGTTAATGAGATAATATCCAGTAATTAGAACTAAAAATTCATGTGATAATTATATCACTAAATAAAATTATGGTATTGAAAAAAATGCTATTCAAATACTAGTGTACATACATGTGTATGTAAATTAAATGCATGAATATATTAGCAAAATACAAATTTATGGAATTAAGAAAAGCCCAATTTCTTCTCTTTTATTCCTCTTAATTTTCTTAAACTTAAACTCAAGCCCATTGTCATAAAATAAATATAATTGTCATAAAATGAGCCCAAGCCCATGTCACATTTTCTCTCCCCATTTTTAGTTAATACAAAATCTTGACTCCAATTTAATAGCATGGGAAGTTAGTGCAGTGAAGTTGGTGTGCATAAGGAGTTGAGGTGAGGGGCTAGGATTCAACTTGAAATTGACGAAGAGAGGTGGCATCATGAGGGTAATTGTTGGAAAAAAAATATTAAGGGAGAGAATTCTAATGTAATTCCTTATTCTTTCAATCCTCTTTCTGTCTCTTGCTTTCATCCTCAATCTCTAACCCATGGCAGCCCAGCTCCTCCACCTTCTTCCACTTGGCGCCAGTAACTTCCCACAACAACTCCACCACCTCCTTCCCTGAGAACCACCATACACCATACTAATATCTGATCGGAGGGGAACCATACACTAAAATGTGTATTAAGAAATAAAGAGTTTAAGTATGTGTGTTTTGAGTTCCTCGATACGGTCATGATAGCAAAGTGGCTATATGGGTCGAATCCATAGGAATGGAGACGATAGAAGCATTAACGATCATGTCACATTAGTGTTAAGGAGTTCTTCTAGGTTTCAAAAGAATCTGAAAAAAAATAAGAAAAAAAACAAGAAGTGAAAGATAGAGAAGAAAACGATAAAAAAAAATAAAAGAAAAGATAGTGTTGTGAGTTGGAAAACAATTTCTAAAACAATGTAAAAGAGAAAGAAAACTCATGGATGCTAGCTACTGATTGCTTCACTAACCATGCTAACCTCTAGAGTGATAGTTGCCTCATAATGGATCCTTAGCTATCACTAGATTTGTCTCCAAGAGCTTTTCAGAGCATGGTTCGTAAGATTATTCTCCACATCAAAGCTTGATTAACAAGGTGCACCATACAATTAATCCATCAAAACTGGTTGAGGCAAGCATGAAGTAAAGTAAGTAGCGTAAATTAGCGTGTTAGCACATCAGAATTTAGAACCTATCATCATGAGCTATCAATGGTTCTTGCAAGAGTAAGGCCTTGTAGAGGCTATTAGATTATGTGGATTATCAATCAAGTTTGGATAATTAGTGGTTAGTAATTAGTCACCATGAGAGAAAACTAACTAAGCATCTTGGAAGAAATTAAAGAAGAAACAATGAAGAGAAAAGAGAAATTTTTCATAGATTGTCACTCTAAATTACAAAGTCTCTCTCTTTTTCTCTTGAATCACTCTGTAATCTAATCATAAATCTAAAAGAGAAAGAAAAATACAAAAAGAAGAAGAAAATCCTAATCTATACTATGGAGAAGAAGCCCTAAGCTTGGTCTCCCCCACGTAGTCTGACTCATACATACAATATATATAGGCAAATAAAGCTAGGATTTCACCAAGTGACGACACTCGTTGAAGATCAGGGTCATTTGCCTTGATCTTTTGGTTGATGCTGCATATTGCTTCGAGAGGCTTCTATGTATACTTCATTTTGTGTAATTTGAATCTGTATTTCTCCAACTACAGTTTCAATTCAGGATCCAATATATCTTCTAGAAGCTCTTTGTATTGCCTTTTGAAACATATGGATTAATTACCCAAAATTGGTTTACTTAGGCTTTTATCCGATTTTGCCTTCTACAATTGTAATTTGCACAAGAGACCAAAACACGGGTTATTTAGCAGTATTTTATTTAAAAATTGGGCAGAAAAATGCGATATGAAATGCAGAATTGACAACTAATCAGCACATCAACCCCCTCTTCCTTCTCTTCCTCACATGGACGGCCAACGAGCATGTGCAATGCAGCAATAGCGTCACAGTGGGCGGCAGGGCACCGTTAATGATTGATAGAGGCCAATAGGGGTGATCGAAGGCACGACAATGCTCAGGTGGGCACACGTGTGGGCGAGCGAGCACGGAGAAGTGAGGGTGAGCGCAGACACCACAGCGAGACTCAATGCAGCTAGAGAGGCGCGGCTAGAACGACAAGTGCTGAGGCCCTAGCCAGTGCCAGACTGGTGGTGTCACAATAGAGGAGTGTAGGTAGGAGGAGGAAAGGGATGCACGCGTGATGGGTTCAAGTTGAAAGGAAATAAAGAAGAATAGTGTTTGGTTATTGAGTTTGAAATAAACTCGAACCCGATCCGATATAGACCGAACCGATTAATTTAATAAAAGGTAAAATTTCATTTTAACCCTTGATAAATAAGATCATTACTTTCAGGACCTTGATAATTACAAAACTAACCTTTTAACTATCAAATTTTCATTTTCGGGCAATATCTCGGTCATCCGGAGTCAGATTCACACGATTTCTGAGCCATTGAATTCGTTAAGATGAGAGTACACATTCATAGTATTGGAAAGTAAATCGGGTATTCAAAAATCTGTTCGACCAAGATGTGGGTGATCCTCACTGAATTGTTTAATTGTTGATGAATAAATCAACTGTGATTATGTGTTAATTATATGATAAAGATAAATAATGAAATGAATGAGAATACAAGTAATTCATTGTATTGATGTATGTTGTTTGTGAATTGGACCTAGTTAAGTGATATCATGTGTAGTTGATAATTGATAGCACCAATAGTAGAAGAATAAGAATTATGACTTGATTATATTGTTGCACTTAATTGATAGATTGGATAATATTGATTGTTTAGTTAATTATAAATTCTTGATAGAACTATTTATATGTGTGTGTGTTATGTATGAATTTGAAGCAACAAGGCAAAGGAATCCGATAGGAGTCGACGATGGTGCATTTGAAAATGAAGAAAAGAGCCGAGGAATCCGGTAAGAGTCGAAGACGGTGTGAAGAAAGGGGTCAGAGGGTTCTGGTAAGAGTCAAAGATGGTGAAATACTATATATGTATATGTGTACACTATGTGTGTATTAGATGTGATACTCGTGTATGGTATGGGGAGACATCTACACTATGTGTGTATTAGATGTGCTACCCATGTATGGTATGGGGGCATCTACACTGTGTGCATTGGATGTGTTACCCGTGTATGGTATGAGAGATATCGAAAATCCATAATATACGAATGAAAATATTGATAACTACTGACATGATAAAACCCAAACACTTATTGCTATTACACACACTGATATTAATTGAACAATAGTTTGAAGTAAATGGATAATTTAGCTGAGACATCTATGTTTACTTACAATTTAGATAAATGATCATATATTTTCTTATATCATGTACACTACACACTGCTAATACAATGTTAAACTATAAATTTAGATTTAACTTCACTCACTCAGCGTTAAGCTTAGCCGTACAAAAGTTTAATGATTTTCAGTGAATACTAAGTAAGAACTTGAAATTACACCTAGAGGGGGTGAATAGGTATATAGCTAATCAAATAAAAATTCTAGATAATATAATATGAAATAACACAACCAATCACTCAAAACAAGACTTGAAGCCGGATTCCATGTGAAGGGCTCTGAACTTCTCCTCGTCGTTCCTCTAGATAAGAGTTGAGGTGTTCAATTGCTATTTTTTGAGATGAATATTGATCAACAAGAATAAATGAATGATAAACAAGTACATAGAGATAATAAATCAATCACAAAAAAAAGATTTGTTTCAAGGTTCGAGCCACCGCTCTACATCCCCGCTTTTACCACCGTGAAGGATTTCATTATCCACTTTTGGATCTTCCACAAAGGAATCTTACAACAAGGAGTTACAATCACTTAGAGTACACAACTCCCCAACTCAATCATCTACATCAGAGGCAGCACAAAGCCAATTAAGATAACAAGCTCTGGGTGATCAAGAGATCACAAAATACTCTCTTTGTAACTCTCTAACAAAAATCCTATAGAGTAAAATGTAAACTTGAAGTTCAAGGATGTAAGTGAGAGTGAAAATTAGAAAAGAAAGATTTTAAGAGTAGAAAAACTCAATTAAAACTTTAGAAATAAGAGCACAAAAGAAAACTTGAAACTTTTTCTTTTTGAAAGTAAAAACTAGATTTTCAGTGAATTTGTTGTTATTAAATATTCAATCCCAACGACCCTTTATATAGGTTTTAGAAAAACACTTTTAGAATAGTTTTACCAGGTCTAAAAAGGAAGAAATTGATCGTAGAGATTCAACTTTCCACGTTTTAAAAGAAACATGTTTAAAAACTGATTTAAAAGAACTAGCTGTTACTACCAATTTGGTAGTCTGTCGGTCGACCGGCCATTCCAAAAAAATTTGACCGTTGGCTCTCGGTCGACCGGTCGGTCGATTGTGTTTAACCGAGACCAAACTAGTTACAGTCGATCGACCGCCCGATCGACCGCAATAAGGGACCGGTCGACCGAGAATGTGCACAACATGCACACCCTAATTGCCAGAGGTTCAGTCGACTGTGCGATCGACCGTTTTGGCCTGTAATAGGTACGATCGACCACCCGGTCGACTGACCTAGGCCAAAAACTGGGCCTAGGTATTTTTTTTTGAAGATAAAGAAAATTTTCAAATAATTATTTTTTGAATTTTGGAAAAAAGAAGACATGTATAGCCATGAGATAACAAGTTCTAAACTGATATAGAAATATCTAAGAAAATGTGGAAAAAGTATCAAAATCAAACAAGTGAAAATCATACTTTTGAAAACGTGCACTTTGATGTGTGTATATCTTTGAGCCTCAAATCTATGCTCTACTCTTTAACAAACTAGTTTCTTAAAAGGTTATAATCGACTATAAGAATCTTCAAGCGGGCTTCTCTGATAGTGGCATTTGAGCGACGTTGAGTGCTTTGAGTTATGATCCTGTTCTTGAGTATCCTTGAGCCATTAACACCTTCCTTTAGAGGAAGAAACCTGTTAGATCTTCTTGAATCCTATTAGATCTTTTTGAACCCTGAAATGCGCTCTTGAACTTGATTAGTACTTCATATGCTTTGTTGTCACAAAATACAAAACCGGGGATTACAACCTTTGGGCCAAATATCTCCCCCTTTTTGATGATGACAAAACATATGAGCTATTTAAAAGAAAATCTAGGAAAAGAGCTTTGTAACAACTCCCCCTCAAGTTATGCTAGCTATCAAGAACAAGATATCAACAAGTAATATGATAAAGGCATTGTATAAGAGTATGATCAAATAAATACCAATAAATACTCATAAATACTTCTCCCCCTTTTTGTCATGCATCAAAAAGGGTAAGCAAAAACAACAAAAAATTAAAAGATATATAGATTTTTTCAGAAGGAAAACTCATGAATCAACAATACAAACATTTAGTTCTCCACAAATGAAAGAGAATCTGTTAAAATCAAGTGGCTTAATAAAAATATGTGCTAGTTGAAAATCAGTTGAAACATAATCAATTTCAATATCACCTTTCTCATAGTAATCTCTAAGAAAGTGATATCGAATTTCTACGTGCTTTGTCTTACTATATTGATTTGCATTTTAGTCATATGAATAGTACTAGCATTATCACAAAATATCTTAATATGATCATAATGCAAATCATAGTCAAGGAGAGTATGTTTCATCCAAAGGACTTGTGCACAATAAGCCCCAGCCGCAACATACTCTGTTTTGGCGGTTGAGAGGGCTACAGAATTTTGTTTTTTAAAAGACCATGAAACAAGACAATTTCCTAGAAACTGATAAGTTGCACTTGTACTCTTCCTATCTGCCTTACAACTGGCATAATTAGCATCCGAAAAACTTGTCATGAAAAATTGTCCGGTCTTCGGATACTACAAGCCCTATTCCAATAGTGCCCTTAAAATATCTAATAATGCGTTTTACCGTAATCAAGTGGGACACTTTAGGATAAGATTGGAATCTAGCACATAGACATACTCTAAACATGTATCCAGCCGACTAGCCATTAAATAAAGTAAAATACCAAACATGCATCTATAAAGTTTAATATCTACATTTATACTTTGTTCATACTTGTAAAGTTTTGTTGTGGTAGACATGGGAGTTTTGCTCGTCTTTGTCCCTTCAAGTCAAAATTTCTTGATGAGTTTCCTTGTGTACTTGGCTTGAATTATAAAAATTCCATCACCCCTTTTCTTGATTTGGAGTCCAACGAAGTAGTTTAGCTCGCCCATCATAGATATCCCAAACTCATTCTCCATGCATAATTCAAAATCTTTGCAAAACTTTTCATTAGTAGATCCAAATATAATATCATCAATATAAATTTGAATGATAAGAATATCACTATCTACATATTTTGTAAACAAAGTTATATCTATTTTATCTTTTACAAAACTATTTAAAATAAGAAATGTTGAAAGTCTTTCATACCAAGCTCTAGGAGCTTGTTTTAAACTATATAAAGCTTTGTCTAATTTGAAAACAAAATTCAGATATGTAGGATCAACAAACCTAGGGCGTTATTCAACATACACTTTCTCTTCAATAAAATCGTTTAAAAATGCGCTTTTGACATCCGTTTGAAAAAGTTTGAAATCTTTATAAGAAGCAAAAACAAGTGTAATCTGTATAGCTTCAGGCCGTGCTACGGGTGCAAAGGTTTCCACAAAATTGATACCTTCGATTTGGATGTAACCTTGGGCCACAACCTAGCTTTATTCTTAAAAATATTACATGTCTCATCTAACTTGTTCCTAAAAATCTATTTAATACTAATTGTTGGTCTATCATGGGGTCTAGAAATAAGGTGCCAAACTTGGTTGCGCTCAAATTGATTGTGCTCATCTTGCATTGCAAGCAACCAATATGAGTTGCCCTCAGCTTCGAGAATGTTCTTTGGTTCAATATGAGAAATAAAAGCAAAATGTCCAAAAAAATCATGGAGTTTGGAGCGAGTAGTTACCCCCTTTGATACATCACCTATGATGAGTTCCTTGGGATGGCTTATAGCGAATCTTCAATCTTTTGAAAGTGATAGTGTTGGTGTCACTTCAACCTCTTGAACTTCACCTTATTAATCAAGTTTTGACTTATCTTCTTGGATAGGTGAGTCCTTCAAAGTTACTTTTTTCATGTCTTCACCGAACGAATCAATCTCTGTAGCATTTTTAACAAAAGTATTAGATTCTTCAAACTTAACATGCATAGATTCTTCAATTGTCAAAGTAGATTTATTGATGATTCTATAAGGCTTGCTAGTGTTAGAATAACCAACAAAAATAGCTTCAAAAGCTTTAGCATCAAATTTACCTAAGTTATCTTTGGTGTTTAAAACAAAACTTTTGCATCCAAAAGATCTAAAGTAAGAAATATTAAGCTTTCTCAAATAGTAAATTTTAAAAAGTATTGAAAGTATTTTTACAAAAATAGATTCTAATTGATATGTAACATGAAGTGTTTACGGCCCGGCCTATAAATATTGAGAGAGTCCGTATTCATTAATCATTTTCCTGGCTATTTCTCGAAGAGTACGATTCTTCCTTTCAACGACTCCATTTTGTGTAGAGTTCTAGGATAAGATAATTCATGCCTAATTCTATTTTTCTCACAATAAGTGATAAAAGAATGATTAATGAATTCACCTCCTCTATCACTTCTTATGCGTAAGTTGAAAAATCTTTTTCTTTTTCAACCCTTTTTCAAAAAACATTAAAAAGCGAAAATGATTGATCTTTATATTCCAAAAAGAAACTCATGTGAAACAAGAAAAATCGTCAACCAATACAAAAACAAAACAGTTTTTATTTAAACTCTTAATTTTAGTAGGACCAAATAAATCCATGTGGATCAACTCTAATGGTCTAGATGTTAGATATTCTTGATTGATTTGAAAGAGGACTTAGTTTGTTTTTCAAGTTGGCACGCATCACAAAATGCGGTCCTTTTCAAACTTCAATCAAGGAATACCCTTCACCGATTCTTTAGAGTTAATTCTAGATAGATGATCAAAAGATACATGGCCTAATCTTCTATGCTATAACCAAGATTCCTCATTGAAAGCATTTAAAAATGTAGCATTACAATATAAAATTTAACATATCAATAATATATACACTATTTTCTTGAAATCTGGAAAGAATGCAAGCATCAGTTTTACCATCTAAAACATTATAAGAAGAATCACCAAAAATAACTTTAAAACCTCAATCAAAAAGTTAACTAATACTCAAGAGGTTATTCTTGAGACCATCAACTAAACAACATTTTCAATCAATGGGGATGAACCAACTTTAATGTGACCTATACCGATAATGTTACCCTTTCAGTCATCTCTGAAGGTGAAAGTGTCACCTTCATGGGACCTTGATAGGGTTACAAAATTATTGATGTCCCAGGTCATGTGCCTTGAGCAACCGCTATCAAGATATCACCGCTCCCTACGTCTTGAAGCCTTGGTGTGTACCTACATCAAATAATGAAGTTATTGATGATTGTTGACACTTAAAAAAGATAAGATTCTTACTGGCCTGAACAATGTCTAAACTTGTTGACATTTACAAAAGACGAGTGACAGACAAGCTGACGACCAGTTTTCACCCATCTCCGAGGGACAAGGAAGCAACTTAGACTCCACTGATCCATCAAGCAGACAGTAAGCCCGGATTGCCTCTAAACAGATCTCAGCAGGTCTAAGATGCTAGCACTTAGCATCACATGAGCCCAAAGGGATAGCCTCGCCTGAGAGGCTAAGATCATCCAACTTCGCCTTGAAGCCATTCAAAGCTCCGCCAGGAAGCTAACTTATAGCTTCGCCTGAACTATTGAAGCACAACTCCGCAGAGAGAGTCAGCTCCGCCTGAAGCCACACGCAACTGCGCAGAAGGGTATACGGTAGCTTCGCCACAGATGACATCTAGCTCCGCCGAAGAGCTTTCTTCTGACTTCGCCAGATACTGCCTCCAGCTCCGCTGTGAGTTCAAAGCGTGCAGCGCCGCTGCTGGTCTACTATGGTCAACCTTTGACCAATCAAATCTCCAGATGAGACCAGATCTAATCGGGATCAAGATCAAATCCGATCAAGATCAAATCTGAGATCAAGTTTGACAGTTGATTGCCACAAACTCTTGACTCTTCTAAAACAAGTAAGAGGATCAGGAGAGGTCTTTCAATTATATGGAAAGAATCAAAACGGATCAGAAGGATCAACCGACCTGCCATTTCTAGCTTCGCAGAAGTTGATCCTAGCCTCGCAGCAAGGCTACTTTTCAGATTTAAACAGATTTGATTCAATCTATTTCTATATTTTCAAGGGACAATTATACCATTGCTTTCCCTATAAATAGCCCACCAGGGGCACAAGAAAGAAACCACCACGCACATGCGCAAGAGACCACGACGCACCTGCGCAAGAGACCCCCGGTAAAGAGAGAGAGGACTCCACAAGCAGAGACTTCTTCACGACGCACCGCGCGTACAAACAGAGATCTATTCTCTTGAATTCAGAGACTTTTAGAGAGTTGCTTCTCTAATCAGGGTGTTGATACCCTAATACCTTCTTCTCAAGGAATCTCCGGAACCAGGCGAGAAGGAATTCCTAAGTGAAGGCGGTTTTGAGAAGTAACAAGAGGGTTCTACCAACCTTCTGTTCTCTGATTCCCCGAACCAGGCGAGAAGGGATCTCATCGCTCGCATCGTCAAAGGGACAAAGTAGTCGCGCGCTGACCAGACTCCTATCGGCATACTTCTCCAGAATCTCTGAGGAGATCTACTTGTAATCTTTTTAAGAATACTTGTAATTTAGCTCCTCAACTTTTTATTGTAAGTTTTTCCCCTTTGCAAATCTATGGAAAACAAGATGGTGACTCCGCTGGGGATTAAATTCTCCACTGCTGAGAATCAAGTATCGCAATGCGACGAACAGACCTTCGGGTCTAACTCTGAATTCAGAAAAGCCGGTGCAGCCAGAGCCTCTCTGGCTAAATCTTCAAGGAAAGTCTCTACGGAGACAGAAAAGGTTCTCTGCGAACCTACTGCGGTTCTCTGGCGCGACAAGGAAGCACGCCCTCAATCCAAGTCCTTCACTTTCGAGAACCTGGTCGTTCAATTCGACCAAAGAAGATTTGAAGAAGTCCTCTCTGGGGTGGTCTAATGCTTCATGCATGGAAGCATAGGAAGGTCTCCTCGGCTAAGGTCTCAGAACAGAAACCAGGAGCAGAATTTTGCCAACACCCTTCAGCCTCGCGTGTGGCTAATCAGGTTCCTTGCGAACCTAAGTATCCTCTGCCAAAGCGGATGTGGAGGCCTAAACAGAAGTCTCTGGCCGAAGCCTCAGGCGTAGCTACGCCAAAACCGCGCCTCTCTCGTGAAGAAAAAGGCAAGATGCCTGTCTGCTCCAACAATGCTGCCAGCCACGAAGTCACGACGACAATCATACCGTCGCCCAGTTCAACAGCAGCAACGCCTTGCGCCGGCCTCGTTCTCATAAGCGAAGCTACTGTACCACAGGGTACGCGCAGGGTTCATCGCCGCGAAGCTACAGCCAAAATACTATCCAAGGCTAATCGCCTTCGCAGCAGCATAGCGGGTAAAGCACCACAGCGTGCTCCACTCTCTAGTTCGTCAGACGCTAAGCTCGCACTTTGTGGCGAAGCTAGAACCGAAGCACTATTCTGTGCTAATCCCTTTTGCAGGGATAAAAGGAACAGGATATCATCCTATGCGCGATTCAAAAGAGCCTCTACGCTGGATTGTTTAGGCCCAACTGGGTCTGACCTACGGGAATTCTTGACGAACAAACGGAAGTCGGAATCTTTTCGAACTACTTCCCCCTGTTGTCAACAAGTGGGATGTCAGCTGGTGACACTCCACTCGGTCCATTGCCGGCTGGAACCAATCTCCGCCACTCCTCCAGGATGACGATTAGTTTTTGATCGACTATCGGTACAGGCCCCGGTGAAACATCATAAAAGGAGCGTCTCGTGAGATCTACCCTCTGCATCCGTCAACATAACAGGAAGAGGACGAGAGCTGCGCAGGGGAAGACAAGCATCTGACGACATCCCCTACAGCCCCCCAGATCCAGATTACAACCCAGGCTTAGGCGAAGTCTTAGTGCATGAAGAGGGTATTTTCTGAAATACCAGATCTAGGGTGGCGATACCCTACAGTTATGAACAGCCTTCTTCCTCAACGGCCCTAGCCTCGCCGGAGCCCAGGAGAGCACTCCAGCCATCGGATGAAGAAGACGAATCCAGTGGGTACGCCTCTTCAGCGACAGTTAGCTCAGTACGAACAGACAGAGCATCAGTCAATATGGCTGATAATGTTAACGATGACCTCCGTCGGCGTTTGGAAGCTCAATAGCAAACTACCAAGACCCAACAAGAAACTCTGGACAACATTCAATAGATGCTTGCTCAACTCCTCAATAACCGGAATAACAATGATGCCGGGAGCAATCACGACGAGGAGGAACATTTTAGCAATGACCAGCCAAAGACTGAGAAATCCAAGGAGGGTTCTTCTTTAGACGCTAAGTCCTTAAGGGCCTCCAAGCTCAAATTGCATTCCTAACTTAGAGGGATGAATTAAAGAAAGTAGGGACAGTCCGTCCTTACCCGTTGGAGTGGGACTCAGTGCCATACCCACCGAAGTTCAAACCACCAACATTGCATACCTATGATGGAAAGAGCTCGCCAAACCAGCACATCTACTATATCCGGTCTCAAACCGGTAATATTATAGATAATGACGCCATCATGGCTAGACTGTTCATTGGCACCTTAAGGGGGTAGCATTCGACTGGTTCCGAAGTCTCCCTCTGGGTTCTGTCAATTCTTGGATCGACCTGAAAATCCGATTCCTTTCTTGTTTCTATGAGGACGATACCGAGGTAACCATGGACAAGCTCCTCTCCACCATGCAGAAGAAGGGCGAATCTGTCTGTGACTATATTGAGCGATTCAGAAACTTATCTTTGATGTGCCCAGCAGGGATGCCATTACCCATGCTCTTACAGACGTGCAGGTACAACTTCTTAGACCAGGTAGAAGTTTGCATGGGGGCTGTCAAAGCTCACACCTGGAAAGAATTGGTCGAACAAGCTGAGATAGCCGAAAAGTCGGCTAAAAAGTTCTAACCATCTACCCCTAAAGGCAAATGGGGTATGAACAATAAAGGACGCAGCGACATGGCGCAGTCTTCTCAAGCCAAAGGGAAAGAGACTATGTCCGTTGAATTGTCTGGAGACGTGCAGTCGAAGGCCAAGAAGAGCGGCTTTAATAATCAGGAGTCTAAGTTCCCTCAAAAACAGTACTCCTTCAGAGATGATCAGGTGGTCACGATATACCATTTACTCCACAAAGGGAATAAAATGAAGCTGCCAGAGGCTCGACGTCCCAATAAGATAGGACGCACGAACGATCCCAAATACTGTCTCTATCACAGGATGATTCACCATCCTACCGACAAAAGCTATGTCCTCAAAGATAGAATTCAAGCCTTGGTCGACGCCGGAGTCCTGACACTAAAGTCAGAGCAGAAGAAAGTCACTGCTAACATGGTGACCCTCGAGTTCGGCAAAACCCTAAAGGTCACAGTTCCTGACGGGACCTATCCAGTCCCTGTGCCACGGCTGGAAGTCAAACATCCAGCGGCTAAAACTCAAGATAATAAGGGTCTTGTTCCCTTGACATTGGAGACAGGGGAAGTCATGTGGATACACCCGGATCTCGTACAAGACATGCAGTGGGATTCATAGAGGCCCAAGTCAAAGAGCAAATCTTGCAATGTCATCTCCATCCTGCCAGACGACGGCAATCTTACGTCAGCTTCCCTCAGTGATTCAGATGGAGAAAAGCATGCTTGCACAACGCAGGCCGATGTACCTCAGCCGACGGGTACTCGATCCGAAAAAACATACTTAAAACAGTATGAGAAAGCTACTGACGAGACACAACAGCAAACGACGTCAGTACCAGTACCAGCATCCGCTCTGGTTCCGACCAAGGGAAAGGAGAAGCCTAAGGAAGTCCGGTTCGACCATGTCCTGAAGAAGCCTTCAGGCCCAGGGCTTGACACGCCCTTTTGTTTTGACATATTGGCCCATTTGGCCAATATTCCAGCTCGTATTACAATACACGAGCTCCTTCGTCTCTCGAAAGAGACAAGAGAAGCACTCAGGGATGCGCTGGCTAATTCAGAATTATTCCTGACATGCATGCCAGAGGTCCCTAACAATGACGCTCAGTCTTCTTGCCCAGAATGTCATCACGTACAATCAAAGGTGCCCGCTATCACCTTCACAGCGGAAGATATGCTTCTCAAAGATAACAAGCACGATCGACCTCTGTACTACACCAGATATATCGGTTCAACGTGCATTGAAAGAGTACAAGTCGATCCGGGGTCTGCACTCAGCGTCATCCCCAAAAGGCTTCTTTACTTCCTCGATATACCACTATATAGGTTGTCCGCAACCACCACTACAATATACGGTTTCAATGCCGGGAGTAGTCATCCACTCGAGAAAATTTGACTCCGTTGCCGAATCGGGAGCCTGAAGTCAGAAGTAACATGCTATGTCATTGACGCCGACACATCATATAACCTGTTGTTAGGACGGCCGTGGATCCACGCCAACTGGATCGTTCCCTCCACTCTGCACCAGTGCTTCAAATATGTCGAAGATGACATGACAGTATAAACTGTCTTTGCTGAAAAGCAACCATTCAAAGGGGTGGAAAATTATTTCACTGTTGCTCTCCTGTATCAAGAGGCCGGTGAAACACCCAAAGAACCATTGCCAGACGATGATGAAAGCGGCAATGAGGCGGATTCAGAATCTGAAGCAGGCATGCCAGCCATTTTGATTGGTGAACCAATTATAGCATGTCTTAATAATTCCCAATTTTATACTCCTTCAGAAGATGAAGGTGAATGGGTAATTAATGATAATATTTCTTTCGATTATCCTGCGAGTGTTAGGCTGTTTAAATCCATTACGGATAGCTCTCTGCACATACCTTTACATAAACCAAGTACGTCTAGCACGCCCATGGAACCTGCAGAGGGGGCCGTTTTGGTGATCCCGCCATCCAAAAAGGGTCAGTTACCAATAATTTTCGGTAGAACCCAACCACGGGGACCCATGGCCGCAGACTCAAGTTCAGACTTAGACACTCCACAATTCTTCCATTACGCGCAACCAGCACGCCATATTATGAAGAAAATAGGATATGACCAAAGCATGGAGAAGGCCTGAATTTTGGAAAAGGAAGGCGTAGTTTGCTGCGTAACTTTGTGCCAAAAGGGAAGCCTGCAAATTACTATGATAGTACACGCAGGGGGTTGGGATACGTTACACCCACATCGTCAGCAACAGTTCAATTAACAGACGATGAACCAATTCCATCACATGCAGCCTCTTCCTCCGAGTGGGACTCAGATGTTAGTGTGGGAATGATGTTCGAAAACCTCACCGTTAATATGACTTCAAGCAGTCAATTGGAGCCTGCAGAAGCTATCGATGAGGAACCATGGGCCCAACAATTAGATCTCCAATGGGAAAAAAGATTCGAACTGCGTGAACCACCTACTGAAGACAAGGTGATGTAGGTCAACTTGGGTAGTCAACACCACCCTAAGCCCATCTTTATAAGTGAAAGCTTATCACTTACAGAAAAGGAAGAATTGATAATACTCGTAAAAGAGTATATAGACGTCTTCGCATGGAGCTACGAAGACATGCCTGGACTCGATCCACAAGTCGCCATGCACCGTTTGAACATCAAGCCCGACGCCAAGCCAGTCAAGCAGCAACAATGTTGGTTTCGCCCAAACATTATGGAAGCTATTGAGGCCGAAGTCCATAAGTTCATTGCATGTGGCTTCATTCGGGAGGAACAACATCCAGATTGGGTTGCTAATATCGTTCCAGTCCTCAAGAAGAATGGGAAAATACGGATCTGCATCGACTACCGTGATCTCAATACTGAAAAACGCCTAGAGGGGGGTGAATAGTATAATTGCTAATCTAACAATCTTTTTAAAATTAAGATGAATGAATGATGCAACGATCTCTCAAAACAAAACTAAGAGCCGAATACCCCGTGAGAGAATCTGAACTCCTTCCTCCCAATTCCCCTTGAATGGGTTAGAGGTGCGCAATGCAACCTTGTTGTATGAGAATTGATCGACAAAATATCAATGAATGAATAATAGGCAATGATGAAGAGCACACAAGATATCACAAGTAGAGGAAGAAAAAATACTTGAAACAATAAGCAATAGAGAGCAATTGAAAGTAAAGCGAAATAGAGAGCAAGAGCAAAAGACAATCGCAAACACAAGTATTTGTTTCGAGGTTCGAGCCACCGCTCTACTCCTCGCCTTCACCTCCGTGAAGGATTTCCACTATCCACCGAGGACGCTTACAATGGTCTACCGAAGACCCGAGCACCGAGCTCCACCAATTACAATAACCTCTACCGAAGAGGTGTCTCCACAAGAACAAGAAGAAGGAACAAGTAGCCAAAGTGATCACAACAAGATCACTAAACTCTTTTACAACCTGTCACTCTTTTACAACTTCCTTATAGAATGAGTAAGGGAATTTTGGCTCTAAGAAGTGTAGTGAGAAAACTCAGTTGTAGAGATGATTTTTGCTAGAGAACACAACTGAAAACAAGCTCAAGAAAGAGTTGGAAATGAAGAGCTTAAACACTTTTCTTCTCTTTTGAAAACTATGAAAACTTGAGGATTTTTCTTAGTGTTTTGAAAGAGACTCTTCTCCTCTATTTATAAGGAGAGAAATAGGTTAAAAACAATTTATTTTAATCTTATTTGACCTAAAAAAGATCTGTAAAACCCTGAAAAAGTCTGCCAAAAAACAGTCTAAAAAACAGATTTCAGAATTGCACAAAAGAGGAAAGAGCCGTTGGGCTTTTGCAGGCCTGGCGGTCGACCGGGCCGGTCGGCCGCCAGCTCTGCTGGCAAAGAGCCGTTGGGCTCGGGTCGACCGGTCCGGTCGACCGTCCTCTAAGAGAAAACACAGTTTTCTTCGGGCGGTCGACCGGGACGGTCGACCCAGAAAACCCGAGAGCAACTGCTTACAGTCGGTCGACCCGGGCGGTCGGCCGACAGACGTGCACAAACGTGCACGTCCTGGCACTGGCGCCGGTCGACCGTGCCGGTCGGCCGGTCATCCTGAAACAGGAAAACAGCAGGATTTTTGAAGTTGGAAAATTTTGTAAAAAAAATGTTTTGAAGTAAGGAAAGCTAAGTAATATGCTGGAAAGAGTATACATACATGATCTAAACATGATATTTATATTTGTAAAACTTAGGGTCATGTATATATATACTAAGGCATGAAACTAAAGTTTTGACCATGAAAACTTGAATACAAAAACGTGTGTGTGTATCTTAGAGCCAATTTCCAAAACTCAAACTTTAACAATCTAATTCTTACATTGGTTCTAAGTACTACAAGTGCTTCAAGAGGGCTTTTCACCATAAGGTCTTCAACACTTGATTCTTGAGCCCAATTTGAGTTGACTTGAGTCCAAAACATTTGCTTATAGGGAATAAACCTTCTAGATGAGTTAGATCCCTGAAACACACTTAACCAATAAACAATATTAGTACAAATAACTAATATGTTTTGTAATCATCAAAACATACTAAACATGGGTTATTGTAACCTTGGGCCAACAATCTCCCCCTTTTTGATGATGACAAAACATATAGGTTATTTAAACAAAAATGGAAGAAGAGCTTGGAAAGCTCCCCCTCAAATAATGCTATGTATCAATAATGTCAATGAAGAGCTAAATACATAAGGCACATAAGGCACATAGGCACATAGTTTTGTTAAAAACTCAAATGCATCTTAAATACATCAAAATACATAATAAACAAACAAAACAACAAACACACTTATACTTTACTTATACTTTTTCTCCCCCTTTTTGTCATACATCAAAAAGGGTTAAACAAAATAAACAAAACAAAAGAGATTTTTCTTTAAGAATCCATAATGCAAACATTCAACTCACAACAAATAAAGAAAAATCTAGCATAATCCAATGGTTTAGTAAAAATATCGGCAAGTTGAAAATCGGTAGAAACATAATCAATATCAATGTCACCTTTCTCATAATGATCTCTAAGAAAGTGATACCTAATGTCAATGTGTTTGGTTTTACTATGTTGATTTGCATTCTTTATCATGTGAATTGTACTAGTATTATCACAAAATATTTTAACATGATAAAAGTGTAAATCATAGTCGAGGAGAGTATGTTTCATCCAAAGAATTTGTGCACAACAAGCTCCGGCTACAACATACTCCGCCTCGGCGGTTGATAGGGCTACCGAATTTTGCTTTTTGGAAGACCAAGATACAAGACAATTACCTAAGAATTGACATGTTCCACTTGTGCTCTTCCTATCTACCCTACAACCCGCATAGTCGGCATCCGAAAAACTCTTCATATCAAATAGTCCGGTTCTCGGATACCACAAACCCATTTCAATAGTGCCCTTAAGGTATTTAATAATGCGTTTTACCGCTACTAAATGAGACTCCTTAGGACATGATTGAAAACGAGCACAAAGACAAACGGAAAACATGATATCCGGCCTACTAGCCGTCAAATACAATAAACTACCAATCATGCTACGATAAAGTTTAATGTCTACACTTTTACCTTGTTCATCCTTATCAAGCTTTGTGGTTGTTGCCATGGGAGTTTTGCTCACTCTAGCTCCTTCAAGTCCGAATCTCTTGATGAGTTCCTTTGTGTACTTGGCTTGATTGATGAAGATCCCATCCTTCCTTTGCTTGATTTGGAGTCCAAGGAAATAGTTGAGTTCCCCCATCATAGACATTTCAAATTCATCCTTCATGCATGATTCAAAAGCTTTGCAAAGAGATTCATTAGTAGAACCAAAAATAATATCATCTACATAAATTTGCACAATAAGAATGTCATTTTCTACATGTTTTGTAAACAAAGTTGTGTCGATTTTACCTTTCTTAAAACCATTTGAAATTAAAAATGAGGAAAGTCTTTCATACCAAGCCATAGGGGCTTGTTTTAAACCATAAAGAGCTTTATCTAATTTAAATACAAAATCCGGATGTGTAGGATCAACAAACCCGGGGGGTTGTTCAACATACACCTCCTCTTCAATAAAACCATTTAGAAAAGCACTTTTAACATCCATTTGAAATAATTTAAAATCTTTATATGAGGCAAAAGCTAGTGTCATCCGTATGGCTTCAAGCCGTGCTACGGGTGCAAAGATTTCTTCAAAATCGATTCCTTCGCTTTGAGTGTAACCTTGGGCAATTAACCTAGCTTTATTCCTAACAACGTTACCCGATTCATCCAAATTGTTCTTAAAGATCCACTTAGTACCAATTGTTGGTCTATCGTGGGGCCTAGGAACAAGGTGTCAAACTTGGTTGCGCTCAAATTGATTGAGTTCCTCTTGCATGGCTAGCAACCAATATGAATCGGCCTCGGCTTCGAGGACGTTCTTGGGTTCAACATGAGAAATAAATGCATAATGTCCACAAAAATCATGAAGTTTAGAGCGAGTGGTTACCCCTTTTGATACTTCACCTATGACGAGGTCCTTGGGATGATGAGGATTGTATCTCCAATCCTTTGAAAGTTGTTGAGTAGGCTCCACTTCAATTGATTGAATTTCATGTCCTTGAGCCTCTTCTACTTTAGCTTCACTTCCTTCATCATCCTTTGGCTTGTCTCCCATAGTAGGTGTATCCTCCAAGGTCACTTTCTCCAAGCCTTCATCCAAAGCATCTATTTCTACAACATTCTTAACAAACAAGTTAGATTCTTCAAACTTAACATGTATAGATTCCTCAATAGTCAAAGATGATTTATTGAAGATTCTATAAGCTTTACTAGTATTAGAATAACCCACAAAAATTGCCTCATAAGCTTTAGCATCAAATTTTCCTAAATTATCTTTTGTATTTAAAACAAAACATTTGCATCCAAAAATCTTGAAATATGAAACATTTGGTTTTCTAGAAAAGTACATTTCAAAAGAAGTTTTCGAAGTATTTTTACACAAGAAAACACGATTTGATATATAGTATGATGTATTAACGGCCTCGGCCCACAAATAATGTGGTAGACCATATTCACTTAGCACTGTCCTAGCCATCTCTTGTAAAGTTCAATTTTTCCGTTCAACTACTCCATTTTGTTGTGGAGTTCTAGGACAAGAAAGTTCATGCTTAATTCCATGTTCTTCACAAAAAGTGGTAAAGGGTAGGTTAATGAACTCACCTCCTCTATCACTTCTTATTCTTAAAATTGAAGACTCTTTTTCCTTTTCAACTCTTTTCTTAAAAGATTGGAAATATGAAATGCTTGATTTTTGTGTTGAAGAAAGAAAACCCAAGTAAACCGTGAAAAGTCATCAACCAAAACAAATACAAATCTATTCCCACTTAGACTTTTGGTTTGTGTAGGGCCAAATAGATCCATATGAATTAGCTCCAAAGGACGTGATGTCATGATATCCTTAATTGACTTGAAGGAAGACTTAGTTTGTTTCCCAAATTGACATGCGTCGCAAACTCGATCCTTTTCAAAACTCAAGCAAGGAATACCTTTCACCATTTCCTTTGTGTTTAACCTAGATATATGGTCAAATGAAATATGGCCTAATCTTCTATGCCACAACCAAGAGTCGTCATCAAGGGCTTTTAAACAAGTAATATTACAAGACATATTAGACATATCTATCATATAAACATTACTTTCACGAAAACCGGAAAACACACAAGTATTAGAAATTCTATCAATTACTTTACAAGCTACATTATCAAAAACTACATCAAAACCATTATCACAAAGTTGACTAACACTCAAGAGGTTATGCTTGAGGCCATCAACTAAAACAACATTCTCAATTAAAGGGGATGTGCCGAGTTTTACATTACCAATACCGATGATTTTACCCTTAGCATCATCTCCGAAGGTGACGGTGCCACCTTCATGGTATCTTGATAGGGTTGCAAAGTTGTTGATGTCCCAAGTCATGTGCCTTGAGCAACCACTATCAAGATACCACAATCCTCTACGTCTTTGGGCCTTGGATGGTACCTACATCATTTAGCAAAATAGTTGACTTTGGTACCCAAATTTTCTTGGGTCCTTGAAAGTTAGTGTTGCGAACCCAAACATTATGATGAGATGCACTTAGTCTATCATAACAAAAATTAGCTAAGTGTCCTTTACGGCCACAATAAGAACATGAATACACTTTACCATACATGAATGCATGATGTGAGTGTGAAGTGTGAGCATGTTTTGGGGGTTTGCCACGATGTATAGGTTGTGTGGTATGAACATGAGCATGAGCATGATAAGCATTTTTCTTGGGGCTTGTTTCTTAGGAAACATAGCCTCAATCTTCTTCTTATTAAACTCACAATTTTTTAAAATAATTCCTAATGAGTCTATTCTTTCTTTAAGAATGGTAATCTCATTAGAATCAACTAGTGGGGACTTGCCTTTACAAGAAATCTTATACTTGTCAAAATCTTTTTGGGTGGAAACAAGAGTGGAAAGTAATTCATCTTTTTCTTTAGAAAGAGTTAAAACTTGATGATTAAGAGATTCATTTTCCTTTTTCATTTTTAAATACTTTTTCTTAAGGAAATCATAGTTAGGTGATAATTCTACAAAAGCTTCTCCTAGTTCATCCATGGAAAGTTCATCATTAGGAGAAGTGGAAGAGGTTACCTTGCTTGTGTTTTCATTGGCCATGAAGCACATGTTGGCGGTGTCGATTTCCTCCTCGGATTCGCTCTCGGAATCCCATGTAGCTTTCATTGCCTTCTTCTTGTAGGGCTTCTTGGAGGTGGAAGGCTTTACTTTATCCGGACACTCCGCCACTATGTGTCCCGGCCTTTGACAATTGAAGCAAATAATCTTCCTTTCTTCTTTACCTCCTTGCCATCTCCTTCTTCCTTGAAATTTAGCCTTGTTGTACATCCTCCGGACGTTCTTCACAAGAAGTGAGAGCTCTTCGTCATCTTCTTCTTCTTCATCGTCTTCGTCGGAGTGTGTGGATTGACTTTTGAAGGCTATAGTCTTCTTCTTGGAAGGAGCCATGTCCTCCCTTACTTTCCTCTCCATCTCATGGGTTTTGAGGTTCCCTATGAGACCATTAGCTCCATCTCCTCCTTGTCATTGAGTTCCTTCAAGGTGGTTGCTTTTACTTCCCATGAAGGAGGAAGAGCCCGGATGATCTTTCTAACTCTTTGATCGTTGTCGATAGCATCACCTAGAGAAGAAAGTCCATTAGTGATCTTTGTAAATCTTGTAACCATATCATCTATGGTTTCATTTTCTTGCATGCAAAATTTCTCATATTGGGACCGAAGAAGGTCTATTTTAGCCCTCTTCACTTGTGAAGTCCCCTCATGTGTAACAAGCAAATGTGTCCAAATTTCAAATGAGAACTTGCAATGAATAACTCTAGTTATATCATCATCATTAAGGGCTTGAAGAAGTGCATAGTGAGCCCTAGCATTGGCATCAAATTCTTTGGTCTCTATTTCGGACCAAGTGGATTCATCACCGGGGAGTGCACTAAAGGTTTGGTCACGGCCTTTGCAACTCGACTACCTAAAGATTGCAAGAAAACGGTCATCTTAACCTTCCATATGGGAAAGTTAAGTCCATCAAACTTAGGGGGTGTCTTAATACCATCGGCCATCTTTACTAAGTGAGAATGAATGAAATGATTAGCAATATTAGGATCTCTCTAGGGTTGTTAAGCCAAGAGCCTAGTAATCAAGCTCTGATACCAATTGAAAAACACCTAGAGGGGGGGGTGAATAGGTGTAATTGCTAATCTAACAATCTTTTTAAATTAAGATGAATGAATGATGCAACGATCTCTCAAAACAAGACTAAGAGCCGAATACCCCGTGAGAGGTTCTGAACTCCTTCCTCCCAATTCCCCTTGAATGGGTTAGAGGTGCGCAATGCAACCTTGTTGTATGAGAATTAATCGACAAAATATCAATGAATGAATAACAGGCAATGATGAAGAGCACACAAGATATCACAAGTAGAGGAAGCAAAAATACTTGAAACAATAAGCAATAGAGAGCAATTGAAAGTAAAGCGAAATAGAGAGCAAGAGCAAAAGACAATCGCAAACACAAGTATTTGTTTCGAGGTTCGAGCCACCGCTCTACTCCCCGCCTTCACCTCCGTGAAGGGTTTCCACTATCCACCGAGGACGCTTACAACGGTCTACCAAAGACCCGAGCACCGAGCTCCACAAATTACAATAACCTCTACCGAAGAGATGTCTCCACAAGAACAAGAAGAAGGAACAAGTAGCCAAAGTGATTACAACAAGATCACTAAACTCTTTTACAACCTCTCACTCTTTTACAACTTCCTTATAGAATGAGTAAGGAAATTTTGGCTCTAAGAAGTGTAGTGAGAAAACTCAGTTGTAGAGATGATTTTTGCTGGAGAACACAACTGAAAACAAGCTCAAGAAAGAGTTGGAAATGAAGAGCTTAAACACTTTTCTTCTCTTTTGAAAACTATGAAAACTTGAGGATTTTTCTTGGTGTTTTGTAAGAGACTCTTCTCCTCTATTTATAGGGAGAGAAATAGGTTAAAAACAATTTATTTTTATCTTATTTGACCTGAAAAAGATCTGTAAACCCTGAAAAAGTCTGCCAAAAAACAGTCTAAAAAACAGATTTCAGAATTGCACAAAAGAGGAAAGAGCCGTTGGGCTTTTGCAGGCCTGGCGGTCGACCGGGCCGGTCGGCCGCCAGCTCTGCTGGCAAAGAGCCGTTGGGCTCGGGTCGATCGGTCTGGTCGACCGTCCTCTAAGAGAAAACACAGTTTTCTTCGGGCGGTCGACCGGGACGGTCGACCCAGAAAACCCGAGAGCAACTGCTTACAGTCGGTCGACCCGGGTGGTCGGCCGACAGACGTGCACAAATGTGCACGTCCTGGCACTGGCGCCGGTCGACCGTGCCAGTCGGCCGGTCAGCCTGAAACAGGAAAAACAGCAGGATTTTTGAAGTTGGAAAATTTTGTAAAAAAAATGTTTTGAAGTAAGGGAAGCTAAGTAATATGCTGGAAAGAGTATACATACATGATCTAAACATGATATTTATATTTGTAAAACTTAGGGTCATGTATATATATACTAAGGCATGAAACTAAAGTTTTGACCATGAAAACTTGAATACAAAAACGTGTGTGTGTATCCTAGAGCCAATTTTCAAAACTCAAACTTTAACAATCTAATTCTTACATTGGTTCTAAGTACTACAAGTGCTTCAAGAGGGTTTTTCACCATAAGGTCTTCAACACTTGATTCTTGAGCCCAATTTGAGTTGACTTGAGTCTAAAACATTTGCTTATAGGGAATAAACCTTCTAGATGAGTTAGATCCCTGAAACACACTTAACCAATAAATAATATTAGTACAAATAACTAATATGTTTTGTAATCATCAAAACACACTAAACATGGGGGATTGTAACCTTGGGCCAACAAATACGGTTTGTCCTAAAGACGAATTCCCAATGCCCATCACCGATGTCATGATTGACAATACCGTGGGTTCGAAAGAATGTCTTTCATGGACGATTTTTCAGGGTACAATCAGATTAAAATGTACCCCGACAATGAGAAGCATACTTCGTTCCGAACACCCTTGGGGGTATACTTCTACACCATAATGCCCTTCGGGCTGAAAAACGCCAGAGCAACCTATCAGCGGGCAATGAGTACAATCTTTCGCGACCATCTGTGAAAAACGGTGGAATGCTATGTCGACGACATTGCTGTCAAAAGCAGCAACAAGGATGACCATCTTCGTGATCTAAGAATGATGTTCGACATAATGCGGGCTCATCAGCTGAAAATGAATCCGACAAAATCCTTCTTGGGAGTGTCAAGTGGCAAGTTCCTTGGGTTTATTGTTACATCAAAAGAGATTCATCTTGACCCAGACAAAGTCAAAGCCATTCAGAGCATGCATCCACCGAGGAATCTCAAAGAGCTTAGAGGCTTGCAAGGTAGACTGGCTTACATCAGAAGATTCATTGCAAATCTCTCAGGCCGCTGTCAGCCGTTCACCCGACTCATGAAAAAGGGTGCTTCCTTCGTATGGGATCAAGCTTGTCAGGAAGCTTATGAAGACATCAAGAGGTATCTCACAAAACCTCAGTCTTAGTGGCCCCGCATCAGGGAAACCATTCTTACTTTATATGAAAGCTATGGACCATTTTCTTGGTGCCCTCCTCGCTCAAAAAGACGGCAATGGTCACGAGCAAGCAATTTATTATCTGAGCAGGACTCTGATAGGAGCGGAATCTCGCTACAATCCTATCGAGAAAGAGTGTTTAGCTCTTGTCTTTGCCGTTCAGAAGACACGACATTATTTGGTCGACCAAACCATACATGTCATCTTCAGAGTAAATCCTTTGCGTCTTCTCATGACGAAGCCAGGATCATTGAATTCAAGATTAGCTAAGTGGGCACTCCTTTTGTCTCAATACGACATGATCTTTATCCCTCATAGGGCGGTTAAAGGCCAGGCCATCGCAGAGTTCTTAGCTGCTCATCCAGTCCCAGAAAACTCAAAACTTCACGAAGATATTCCAGACGAAGTCTTCGAGTCTAATACAACCTCAGAGGAGGAAGTGTGGCAGATGTTCTTCGATGGAGCATCGCGAATGGCCCTAAAGGCAAGATCATTGTCGGAGTGGGGGTTGTATTTATCTCCCCGCAGAATCATGTTCTTCCCAGAGCATTCTCTCTGACGGAATCATGCTCCAATAATGTAGAGGAATATAATGCTCTGCTCATTGGCCTTCAGCTCGTCCACGGAATGGGGGTACGCTAGCTTGAAGCTTACGGCGATTCAAAACTAATTATCAATCAGGTTAAAGGCGAATATGAGGTCCGCCACGAAGATTTGGTGCCTTATTATCACATAGTCATCGAATTGGCTAATCTATTTGAAGGTTTCTACATCGGGCATGTGTCTCAATCTCAGAATACCAGGGCAGACGCTCTTGCTGCATTAGCAACAACATTAGCCCTGCCCGCCGACACCGAGTATCACCTCACAGTGGCGACCCGACACCTTGTCTGCTCTAAACATATGTTGAGAACCAGAGAGGTCTACAATATCTCAACGGATCTTGAGCTAAGAGATTGGCAATTTCCTCTCATCGACTATGCTTTACATGGTCTGCTACCAGACGATCCTAAAGAAGCGGCATCTATCAGACGAAGGTCTCTCCGTTTCTATTACGATCCAACTTTGAAGACACTTTATCGTCGTTCATATGACGGTGTCCTCCTTCGTTGCCTTTCTAATTCAGAGGCATAGGAAGTGCTTAAAGAAGCACACGACGGCATTTGCGGAGCTCATCAGCCAAGTCCAAAGCTTAAAGACAGATTGCGTAGGCTTGGATATTATTGGCCAACCATGATGGCCGATGCCATCCAATACGCACGAAGGTGTAAAGCATGTCAGATTCATGCGGACTTCATACACCAGCCTTCGGAGTTGCTCCACCCGACTATTGATTCATGGCCATTTGAAGCATGGGGAATCGATGTCGTAGGACCAATCAGCCCCTCTTCGACAAGAGGTCACCGGTTTATCTTAGCAATGACCGATTACTTTTCTAAGTGGGTGAAGTTATACCACTGGTTGAAGTCAAAACCTCTAACGTGGTTAATTTCATCAAACACCATGTCATCCATCGATTTGGTATCCCTAGGCGGATCACCCATGACAATGGTCCCCAATTCATAAGCCAGGTATTCTATCGATTCTGTGATAAATACTGAATTTAGAATGTGGCTTCGACTGCCTATAATCCCGCCGCTAATGGCTTGGCAGAAGCATTCAACAAGACGATCATCAAGTTACTCAAAAAGTTCCTCTTGTCGAATAAGCGAGATTGGGATGAAAAGCTTGGTGAATGTCTTTGGGCCTACCGAACCACGGTTTGGACACCGACGGGCAATACGCCTTTTTCCCTGGTGTATGGGTGTGAAGCAGTCATACCATTGGAAATCCAGATGCCGTCATTGCGAGTCGCTCTAATGACTAAGATCACATCAGAGGACAATGATTGATTACGTCTTCAAGAGCTCGAAGCCTTAGATGAGAAGCGACTACAAGCTCAACAGCATATCAAGTTGTATCAAGCTCGAATCTCAAAAGCCTTCAATAAGAAGGTCAAACAAAGAGTCTTCCAGAAAGGAGACTTGGTTTTAGCCGTCAGACGACCGATGATTATGACGTACAAGACCAAAGGCAAATTTGAGCCTAAATGGGAAGGGCCGTTTGTAATAGAAACAGTCTATTCAAACGGAGCATACCGCCTTATGACTTCAGGTGGCGATTTACTCATGATGCCGATCAATGGCAAGTTCTTAAAGAAGTATTATCCTTGATTAAGGATCCTTCTCATGATCAAGTTAACATTACACCTCTGATCAAGAACTTTATGTCCAAGGTACATGCAAAGAGAGCCTTTCTCTTCCTCCAAGCGAGATCATACAACCATAAACCAGTAGGAACCTGGCCATATACTGTTTCTCTCAAAGGAGAATCAAGGTTACACATACGCTAACCAGATGATCCAATATCCTTAACGACTAAGAATAGAGGAAAATGTTGGCCTTTAAGCCCAACATAAGTCCTCGACAACTCATCATGCTGAGGGAATAGCATGGCTAGTCCAATTCAAACGGCAATTGGTAAAGGCATATCAAACCCGTTGACAGCTGAGGATTTGCTAAAAATCCTAAGGGACCTGTTCCCAGTTGATTCCCTCTCCTAAATCACTTACCAATTCTCATCCATAGAATTGTAAGACCACATATACTTTCGCTGTTACGTTAACATTTAACCTATGACAGTGATTCCCTCATTTTTCCTCGTGAAAGCGAGTTCTCCAAAATCACTTACCAATTCTCATCCATAGAATGGTAAGACCACATATACATTTCGCTGTTACGTTAACATTAAACCTATGACAGTGATTCCCTCGTTTCTCCCCGTGAAAATGAGACCTTTTCCCAAACTCCATTACAACCTTGAACTTGGTGGCGTCTCAATCGGTTATGTCATTGTGACCTCTGAACCAGCAGACAGCCAAGTCTCAATTTTGAGCTTGTTGACATTTACAAAAGACAAGTCTCAACGTTGAGCCTGTTGACATTTACAAAAGACAGGTCTCGATGCTTGTTGACATTTACAAAAGACAAGTATCACCAACCTTGATCTTGGTGGCGTCTCAATCGGTAATGTCATTGCGACCTCTGAACCAGCAGACAGCCAAGTCTCAATTTCGAGCTTGTTGACATTTACAAAAGATAAGTCTCAATCTTGAGCCTGTTGACATTTACAAAAGACATGTCTCGATGCTTGTTGACATTTACAAAAGACAAGTATCTCCAACCTTGAGCTTGGTGGCGTCTCAATCAGTTATGTCATTGCGACCTCTGAACCAGCAGATAGCCAAGTCTCAATTTCGAGCTTGTTGACATTTACAAAAGACAAGTCTCAACCTTGAGCCTGTTGACATTTACAAAAGACAGGTCTCGATACTTGTTGACATTTACAGAAGGAAAGTATCACAAACTTTGAGCTTGGTGGCGTCTCAATCGGTTGTCATTGCGACCTCTAACCAACAGACAGCCAAGTCTCAATTTCGAGCTTGTTGACATTTACAAAAGACAAGTCTCAACCTTGAGCCTGTTGACATTTATAAAAGACAAGTCTCGATACTTATTGACATTTACAAAAGATAAGTATCACCCTTTCAGTCCGACAAGGACTACATTGAGCTTGGTGGCGTCTCAATCGGTTATGTCATTGCGACCTCTGAACCAGCAGACAGCCAAGTCTCAACCTTGAGCCTGTTGACATTTACAAAAGACAGGTCTCGATACTTGTTGACATTTACAAAAGACAAGTATCACTAACTTTGAGCTTGGTGGCTTCTCTACCGGTTATGTCATTGCGACCTCTGAACCAGCAGACAGCCAAGTCTCAATTTCGAGCTTGTTGACATTTACAAAAGACAAGTCTCAACCTTGAGCCTGTTGACATTTACAAAAGACAGTTCTCGATGCTTGTTGACATTTACAAAAGACAAGTATCACCAACCTTGAACTTGGTGGCGTCTCAATCGGTTATATCATTGCGACATCTGAACCAGCTGACAGCCAAGTCTCAATTTCGAGCTTGTTGACATTTACAAAAGACAAGTCTCAACCTTGAGCCTGCTGACATTTACAAAAGACAGGTCTCGATACTTATTGACATTTACAAAAGATAAGTATCACCCTTTCAGTCCGACAAGGACTACCTTGAGCTTGGTGGCGTCTCAATCGGTTATGTCATTGCGATCTCTGAACCAGCAGACAGCCAAGTTTCAATTTCGAGCTTGTTGACATTTACAAAAGACAAGTCTCAACCTTGAGCCTGTTGACATTTACAAAAGACAGGTCTCGATGCTTGTTGACATTTACAAAAGACAAGTATCACCAACTTTGAACTTGGTGGCGTCTCAATTGGTTATGTCATTGCGACCTCTGAACCAGCAGACAGCCAAGTCTCAATTTAGAGCTTGTTGACATTTACAAAAGACAAATCTCAACCTTGAGCCTGTTGACATTTACAAAAGACAGGTCTCACCCATACTTGTTGACATTTACAAAAGACAAGTATTACCCTTTTAGCCCCATAAAGGCTAATCTTGAGCTTGGTGGCTTCTCAACCGGTTACGTCAGTGTGACCTCTGAACCGGCAGATTGCCAAGTCTCATTATTCAATCCAGCAATGACTATATTCTCAAGTGGCTGCAATACAACTTGGAAACGACAATTCAACAGATAAAATAAGTTGGAGATTCGACAGGGAGTCAAAACAAAATTACTTTTATTGATTCGAAAAAGGAAGGGATACATGGGGCACATATATTACATGCTACGAGCGTACGTCATAAGATCTGATCCGTTCTTTAAGGAAGGCCAGCCTTGTCTTCTTATCATTAGCAACCTTGACAAGAGCCTGCGACCTTAGCTCAGTCTCATTAAAACTCGCCGTCTGGGCCAAGCGAGATTCAACTTCATCCAAGGTTGCCCTCTGAGCTAACTCCGCCGCGAGAGTTCGTCATTCTGAGCCCTGAGCTGCTCAAGCGGGCAGTCTCTTCAAGACGCACTGGTTCAGCCTTGGATAAAGAAGATTTGCCTTCCTGATCATCTCCTTGGCCTTTTCAATTTTATCTTCAGCGTCAAGAAGAGCACTGGTAGAAGCATCTATAGCGTCCCCGAGCTCTATCTTCCTTGTCTCTAAGGATTTCAAGTCCGAAGAAATAGCCTTAGCGACTTCCTGAGCGGTGAGATGGGCTTCATGCATTTGAGCGATAAGGTGCGCAAGCTGCTCATCAACCAAAGACTCCAGGTCCGAACGGCTGATACGACGCCATTCTTCTACGTCCCTCTCAAATTGGTCTACCAGAAGTTCTAATGCAGCGGCCTGATTATCCCCTCCAAAGTCCCGGATACTCTCAATACTTTGGGAGAGGACTACCTTTAAAGCAGAGAATGAGGTGGTCGAGCCTTTCAAAATCAAAGCGATGGATCGCTTTAAGCTCTTATAAAAGCTGTCAACTAACTTTGCCACGAGTCAAGTGCTGACTTAGCGCGACATATCGATTACTTCGCCGCAAAGCCTACCTTAGCTTCGCTAAAGGCACAGTCCGAACTTCGCAAAAAATTTATGCTAGCTTCGCTGGAAGCTCGTCTCTGATTCAAAAAGGATTGTCCTTAACTTCGCATTAGCTCTGCTAGCCGAATTCAAGAAGGCAAAGCAAAAATCAAATGAGCAGAAAATGAACTTTCATTGATTTAAAAGGAAAGGTACATTAATACTACATCAAGGTTGTGTCTCATACAACAGAGTCATTTGCTCAAAAGGTGTACAAGTGGTCCTATCTACTTCCAAGCCAAACCAACTGGACACGAAAGGCCTTCCTCCTGCACAAGGCCGTAATCCTTCGCACCAAAACAGATGGTGCCACCAAGAAGTTGAACCTTCCATAATCAAAATTGGCAAAGGACTGATCGCCACAAGCAGGTTGGATCTTCTTTGATGAAAATTGGCAATGGGAAGATCCGCGACCTTACAGGTGACGTCCGCTTTCTCGAAGTGGATCATCTCGGATACGCGACTACCAGCCTCGCCTCGAAGTGGATCATCTCGAATAAGCGACTGCCAACCTCTTCTGGAACGCACATCAGCTACCCCAGTTTGTTCCTCCTGCTTAAGAGTAAAATCTCAACTGGAAAAGCAAGAGGAAATTTCCTAGTTTCTTTCATCAAGTCAAAAGATTGGCGGACATAGCTCACTGCAAGGTAAACTGGAACAAATTAGCAATTAAACACAGGAGAAGCTACAAAAGCACTAAGTCAAATTCTCTGAGGCGAAGCAATCTGACTTTGATTTAGTCAAGCATTGATTTCAGTTAAAGCACAGGATAGCCTCGCTTGCACAGTAATGATGGGCTAGCTCACCAAATGCCAAGTCCTAGCCTCGCCTATATGGCTAAGCCAAACTGATCCTGAGGGACGCAGTCTTGATCCCACCTATATGGCAAGACTAGCTCAACTTTGAAGAGACTAAGTCCCAAGTTTTGTCTGTGTGACGAACCTAACAAGCATGCAATTATCTTTCTTCAGTCAAGTGATAGCTTCGCTGGGAAGCTGGGCTGAAACCCTTCTCTGCAGATCAGTCAATTGTAAAATAAAGAGCAAGGGAAATTAATCCCTGAGGCAGCTGTTAAAGCTAAATTAAGGGAGATAAACTCCCTAAAAGTTCATTGGTGAAGTCTTTGAATGATCAAGACTTACCGGTCCTTGGCTGGGTAATAACCAGAGTGGGCATCCCCACTATTTCAGAGATCTGAGTATCTCTCTCAACCAAGAGAAGAGAAGAGAAAAGCAGACCGCTTCTCTTCAGAGGACCTCAAGTGTTCCATTTATAGGCCTCATGGCCTGAGCACTGCCCCTTCAAGCGTGGAAGCACGAGCGCTTTTAAGACATTCATTGCGCCTTGTGAAAAAGGACGGTTTCCCTTGGAACCGTGTAAAGGAAGAAACGCTCTCCCTCATAAAGGCATTCATTACGCCTTAAAGAGAGGGAATATGCTCCCTCGGAAACGCACAAGGGAAGAATATCTCCCTCGATCAATGGAGTAATCCTTCTCATAACCGGCCCACAGCAGTTGGCCTCGGGAAAGAAACAGATGTTCCGGAGCGAACTTATTCCGGGAAGCCCAGACACGAAGCTACCCAAATGCGAATCTACACGATTCTTCGGCGAACTTATCCCAAAGCAGATTGAAAGCGAAGCTGAACTTAACAACCATGGCGATGTTCGTACTTCACATACCACCGATCAAAGCAATTCAAAGTATTTCGAAGTCTGAGCTATTGCAGACTTTCGAAAACTTTGAAGGGGGTCTTGTTGACACTTAAAAAAGACAAGATTCTTACTAGCCTGAACAATATCTAAACTTGTTGACATTTACAAAAGATGAGTGACAGACAAGCTGACGACCAGTTTTCACCCATCTCCGAGGGATAAGGAAGCAACTTGGACTCCACTGATCCATCAAGCAGACAGTAAGCCCGGATTGCCTCTAAACAGACCTCAGCAGGTCTAAGATGCTAGCACTTAGCATCACATGAGCCCAAAGGGATAGCCTCGCCTGAGAGGCTAAGATCATCCAACTTCGCCTTGAAGCCATTCAAAGCTCCGCCAGGAAGCTAACTTATAGCTTCGCTTGAACTGCTGAAGCGCAACTCCGCAGAGAGAGTTAGCTCCGCCTGAAGCCACACGCAACTGCGCAGAAGGGTATACGGTAGCTTCGCCACAGACGACATCTAGCTCCGCCGAAGAGCTTTCCTCTGACTTTGCCAGATACTGCCTCCAGCTCCGCTGTGAGTTCAAAGCGGGCAACGCCGCCGCTGGTCTACTATGGTCAACCTTTGACCAATCAAATCTCCAGATGAGACCAGATCTAATCGGGATCAAGATCAAATCCAATCAAGATCAAATCTGAGATCAAGTTTGGCAGTTGATTGCCACAAACTCTTGACTCTTCTAAAATGAGTAAGAGGATCAGGAGAGATCTTTCAATTATATGGAAAGAATCAAAACGGATCAGAAGGATCAACCGACCTGCCATTTCTAGCTTCGCAGAAGCTGATCCTAGCCTCGCAGCAAGGCTACTTTCCAGATTTAAACAGATTTAATTCAATATGTTTTTATATTTTCAACAGACAATTATACTCTTGCTCTCCCTATAAATAGCCCACCACGGGCACAAGAAAGAAACCACCACGCACATGCGCAAGAGACCACGACGCACCTGCGCAAGAGACCCCCGGTAAAGAGAGAGAGGACTCCACAAGTAGAGACTTCTTCACGACGCACCGCGCGTACAAACAGAGATCTATTCTCTTGAATTCAGAGACTTTTAGAGAGCTGCTTCTCTAATCAGGGTGATGATACCCTAATACCTTCTTCTCAAGGAATCTCCGGAACCAGGCGAGAAGGAATTCCTAAGTGAAGGCGGTTTTGAGAAGTAACAAGAGGGTTCTACCAACCTTCTGTTCTCTGATTCACCAAACCAGGCGAGAAGGGAATCTCATTGCTCACATCGTCAAAGGGACAAAGTGGTCGCGCGCTGACCAGACTCCTATCGGCACACTTCTCCAGAATCTCTGAGGAGATCTACTTGTAATCTTTTTAAGAATACTTTTAATTTAGCTCCTCAACTTTTTATTGTAAGTTTTTTCCCTTTGCAAATCTATGGAAAACAATGATAACCAAATTTTCTTGGGTCCCATGATGTTAGTACTTCGAAACCAAATTTAATTATTAGAAGCATTTATGCGATCAAAATAAAATTTAGCTAAGTGACCCTTTCGGCCACAATAAGTACATGAATAAACTCTACTACACAGATATGCATGATGTGTAAGATGAGCATGCTTAGTGTGTGATTTAGAAGTGTGAGCATGTGTAGCATGAATATGTTTTTTGAAGAATTTTTTGTAGAAAACATGACCTCTAATTTTGCCTTATCAGACTCACATTTCTTTAAAACATTCCCCAATGTGTTGATTTTAGTTTTTAAAATAGTAATTTCATTTTCATCAATCATGAAAAACTTTGCTTTACATGAAATCTTGTATGCATCAAAATCTTTTTGTGTAGATAAAAGAGTGAAAGATAAATCATCTTTTTCTTTAGAAAGAATGATTATTTTATTTTGAAGAACTTCATTTTTCTTTTTCGTTTTTAGATATTTCTTCTTTAGAAGATCATAATTATTTGAAAGTTCTATAAATGCATCTCCTAATTCAGCCATAGTTAAATCATAATCATTAAAGGATGGTCTAGAAGTTACCTTAGGTGTGTTATCATTTGCCATGAAACACACATTTGTTGTGTCCACCTCCTCTTCGGATTCACTTTCTGAATCCCATGTAGCTTTAAGAGCTTTCTTCTTAAATGGCATCTTTGGCTTGTTTGAAGAAGATGGCTTGTTTTTGATATCCGAACATTCAACAATGACATGTCCGGTTTCTGACAGTTGAAACAGATGATTTTCTTTTCCTCCTTTCCTTGCCATCATCTCCTATTATTGATTTTTGCCTTGTTGTACATCCTCCTTATATTTCTTACAAGGAGGGAAAGATCTTCATCATCTTCTTCTTCTTCATCATCGTCAGAGATGGTGGGAGCAGACTTGAAGGCAATTGTCTTCTTCTTTTGTGGTGCCGTTTCTTCTCTAGCCTTCCTCTCCATCTCATGGGTCTTAAGGTTGCCGATAAGACCGATTAGCTCTATCTCTTTGTCGTTTAACTCTTTCAATGTAGTAGCTTTAACTTTCCATGAGGGTGGAAGTGCACGAATGACCTTCTGGACTTATTGATCATTGTCAATGGCATCACCCAAAGAAGAAAGACCATTAGTTATTTTAGTAAATTTATAACCATATCATCAATGGACTCATTTTCATGCATAGTGAAATTTTTATATTGGAAACGCAAGAGATGAATTTTAGCCCTCTTGACTTGTGATGTTCTCTCACGAGTGACCACTAGGTGTGGCCAAATCTCGTAGGTGAATTTGCAATGAATGACCCTAGCTATATCGTCATCGTTCAAGGCTTGAAGCAATGCATAGTGTGCCTTTGCATTGACATCAAACTCCTTGGTGACAATATTGAATCAAGTGTCCTCATCACCAGTGGGTACACTAAAAGGTTTAGTCGCCGCCTTTGCAACCCGGCTTCCTAGGGACTGCAAAAACACGGTCATTTTAACCTTCCATACGGGAAAGTTATGGCCATCAAACTTGGGAGGGGTATTAATACCTTCGGCCATTTCTATTATAGTGGATGAGAATGAAGATGTCAATGAAATGATTAGCAACTATGATCTCTATAAGGTTGATAAGCCAAAATCAAGAGACCAAGGCGTTGATACCAATTGAAATTATACCTAGAGAGGGGGTGAATAGGTGTATAGCTAATCAAATAAAAATTTTAGACAGTAGAATATAAAATAACATAACTGATCACTCAAAAAAAGACTTGAAGCTGGATTCTCCATGAAAGGCTTTGAACTTCTCTTCGTGATTCTTCTAGATAAGAGTTGAGGTGCCCAATTTCTATTTGGTTGAGATGAGTATTGATCGACAAGAATAAATGAATGATAAATAAGTAAATAGAGACAATAAAGCAATCGCAAACAAAAAAATTTGTTCCGAGGTTTGAGCCACCGCTCTACGTCTCTGCCTTTACCACCATGAAGGATTTCACTATCCACTATTGGATCCTACACAAAGGGACCTTACAATAAGGAATTACAACTACTCGGATTACATAATTCCCCAACTCAATTCTCTACACTAGAGGCAACACAAAGCCAATTGAGATAACAAGTTTTGGGTGATCAAGAGACCACAAAATATTTTCTTTGCAACTCTCTTACAAAAACCCTATAGAGTAAAATGTAAACTTGAATCTCAAGGATATAAGTGAGAGTGAAAAATCAGAAAAAAGAGATTTTAAGAGTAGAAAAACTCAATCAAAATTTTGAAAATAAGAGCATAAAAGAAAACTTGAAACTTTTCTCTTTGAAAGCAAAAACTAGATTTTTAATAGAATTTATTATTATGAAATATTCAATCCCGATGATCCTTTATATAGGTTTTAGAAAAACACTTTTAGAATAGTTTTACCTGGTCTAAAAAAAGAAATTGGCCGTAGAAATTCAACTTTCCACGTTTTAAAAGAAACATGTTTAAAAACACATTTAAAGAACTAGTCGTTACTGCTAATCTGCCAGTTTGTTGGTTGACTGACTGGTCGACCGGCCATTCAAAAAAAAATTGAACATTGGCTCTCGGTCGATCGTATTTAACCGAGACCAAACTAGTTGCAGTCAATTGACCACCCGATCGACCGTAATAAAGGACCGGTCGATCGGTCGGTCGACCTAAAATGTATACAACATGAACACCCTAATTGCCAGAGGTTCGGTCGACCGTGCAGTCGACCGTTCTGGCCTGTAATAGGCACGGTCGACCGCCCGGTCGACCGACCTAGGCCAAAAACTGGGTCAAGTTATTTTATTTTTTTGAATATAAAGATAATTTTTAAATAATTTTTGTTTCAATTTTGGATGGGAGAAGACATGTATAGCCATGAGATACAAGTTCTAAACTGAGATAGAAATTTTTAAGAAAATGTTGAATAAGTATCAAAACAAAACATGTCAAAATCATACTTTTGAAATTGTGCACTTTTGTGTTTATATATCTTTGAGCCTCAAATCTGTATTCTACTTTTTAACAGACTAGTTTCTTATAATGTTCTAATCGACTATAAGAATCTAGAAGCGGGTTTCTCTGATAGTGACATTTGAGCGACGCTGAGTGCTTTGAGTTATGATCCTGTTCTTGAGTACCCTTGAGCCATCAACACCTTCGTTTAGAGGAAGAAACCTGTTAACTCTTCTTGAATCCTGAAAAATACTATTGACTTGATTAGTACTTCATATGCTTTGTTATCATCAAAATACAAAATCGGGGATTGTAATCTTTGGGCCGACAGAATTGGCTTAAGACAAGGGCGTAACGCTAGAAGAAATTGGAGTAGCTCTTATCTGTGTCCACCAAGCGGTTGATTATATAGAAGTATTTTGTTTGTATGTATATTTGTATAGTCAATGTTATTAAATACAATAGATAATTTATTATGCACAAATTGGCTCATACACACACATACACATAAACACACGTATATATACACACACACACACACACTAACACACACACACACACACACACCTGTGTTCTAGTTGTATCTGAATAAAGATTTAAGTTGATTTTGTGTTAGAATATGATACTAAAGGCTATACATCCAAGTTTATATTTTGCTATTAAGATTAAAATATTGAGTTTTGTTCATATGATCAAAGCATAAGAATTTATAAGTAAGCGATATTAAGCCAAAATTGTGATTATATAGGCGAGGTTAAGCTGAAATTGTATAGTGATGTATCTGATAGGCTTGATATTTTAGAAAAAATGTTATTAAAATTCTTATAAGTATCCTTGATTATCAGTATAATTAAGTATAATAGTTATTGATTATGCTATTTTGGTGATTTAAAACTGGTACCGTTATAGTTGGTATCAGAGCTCAGGCTTAGGAACACGAAGTAGAGCATAGGTATAGGCCTAGGGTTTTAATCAAGAATAATTATTTCAGGAATAGGAATGTTTAGTAGGATTGATGTGTTCATATGTGTATTTGTTATATGACTGTGTGATTGTGTGTGAGTAGTTTTAAGGGGGTTGTTAGCAGTCGAAATTCATGAAAAACTCCATTATTGTTGAACCACTTATAAATTATAGGAAAATCTAAACTTACTAAAATCGTTTAAAAGAATCATATAGTGGCAAGAAAAGGGTCGAATCCATAGAAACTTGTTAAACTTGGTTCATAAAAACCTAAATTTAATTTTAATCTAGTTGGGAAATATTTGGATGAAGCTGGAAACTTTTTCTATGAACTAAAATTCTATAAGCATTAAAATATGAAGAAAAACGAAAAAAAATACTAACCAATGTGAAGGCTAAGTAAATAAAGCAATGAAGAAAATAAGAGAGGGGGGAAAGAAAGATGGAACGGAACTAGACTTGGTTCCTTGTCGTCGCCTTGACGCCTCCCTCCTCCGAACGATGTTGAAAACTAGGAAAGTAGAAGAACTAGCAACTGAAAAGAGAAGATGTGCATGAGAAAAGCATAAAGTAGAAAATTTAATTAAAAAAAAGAATCGCATCACAAAAATTATAAAGAAAAGTAGAGAAAACTTAAACAAAAATGGTGCACGATTTTTATTGAAGAATACTGAATTCATTAAAGAATCGTCATTACAAAACTCTCGATCTTCTCTAAAACTTGCATTATAACTCACAAAACTCTCCTCTCAATTGCTTTTCAGCCTTCTAGTCTATAATTTTCTTCATGAATGCATATATTTATAGGGAAAATAGGATATAGGATAAGATATGGAGTTAAAGGAGCAAGATCTCCCCCTAATTCAAATACTTGCCGCGGAAACATGGCTTTGGAGCCTCTATTCTGTGGCTACAATCTGGCCATAGAGCCATATCTTGGGGGCATTCATCCGTTGATTTGCACTTTATCCTTTTTTCAACTTAAAATTTCAGTGTTTCTTATGGATTTGATGATTATCCCTTTATCTTCAGCATAACCAATTGGGTCTTCAAAAATTCATTTTTGCTTTCAACTTTGATTGGTATTACCTTATTTGATATTTCCAATCTTAAGATAAGACGGCTTTTAGAAGCTCTGAATTTGATAAGATCCCCTTGATTTGTTTGATCTTTTAATTGTTTGGATTTAATTAGATCAATCTGTCAATCCCTACCTTTTCTTTGTTAATTACACTACATACCACTAAACATGAAAATATATTAAATAGCAGAGTTTATTTAAAAAATAAATAAAAAATATGATATATGTGATACTAAATATGCAATACACGTGTACAATCACACCCCCCATACTTATCTTTTTCTCGTTCCTGAGCAAAACAAATAAAAATAAAAATAAAGCTAACCTAATCTAACTCACTTCATAGGAATCACGGCTGCAAGCCATTAAATCCCTAGGTTACCCCTAGACGACGAATTTTGTCTCGCGAGGATTTTCAATGGATTACACCTACAAAATCCATAAAGAAAGAGAAATAAATTATTAGTATTTTTGAAAATGCATTTTCAAAAGAAGGGAAAATATTTGAAGTGTTTTTTCAGAATTAAGCAATTTATAAGTTATACGAGCACCAAACTATTCATCCTTAGATTTAGTCTCTATTCAACAATTTATTATCAATCATGGTTTAGGAGTAAAACTGTATTTCTTATCTTGTTTATTATTTTTTCCTAAATCATATGCGTCTTTGTGACCGTGAATATTTGACTAAGGATTCTTCAACTCTAATTCTTATGCCTTATTTTTTACGTATTTTAGGTGGTGATATCCCTTAGTTTTATTAGGCTTTCTAATTTATCCATGTACGGAGCCATAGGTCGGTGACTCCCAAACTGGACGATTTTAGGGCACCGGGTATGGAAACACCCCTCAGATTTAACGACTCGAGCAAATAAGGCCGCAAAATAAAGGTTTTTTTTATTTATAATATGGGCCTCTTTTAGGCATATACTTATGCTTATGAGGTACAAATACCCAGTCTAATCAGAGGAATTTTAATATTTATATTTTTTATTTTTTATTTTGGATAGGCCATGAGAGGGAAGAATTTTAGAATGGTGGAAGGGGAGAGGGATGGTTGAAAATTGATATTTTTTTATTGCACATACAATTGACTCAATCAATCAACTTGTTTTTTTTTATCTTGATCTTAATTTGAAGGTAATAAAATGTTTTTTAACCACTAATCTTTAGAAAATAAGTTCTCCCTAGTTAGACAGCTCCTAATTGAGTTGGATGGATTGTGGGTTGACCTGTTAAAGCTGTCAAACAAGCGATTTAGTTCTCCCTTCAGGCGGGGTGCTTACTAATTTCAGTCACCCGTTTTTAGATAAGAAAGTTTCTCGGTCCTTCTTTCAGGCCAAACACCATTGCAATTGCTAAATCAAGCTTTCTAGACAAGAAAATACTCTCGCGCTAGCTGGAAAGTAATCACTAGAGTGTTCCCACAATGAATCCACTTAATAAGCTCAAAATCCTAATGGTCAAGCTCTAATTGATTTTATATTAGTATAACCTTGGGAAAACTTATATGCGGTTGTGATTTTTGAGCCAAGAAACGGGTAATGAAATCCCGACCTTATGTGAGGGGATAACTTTTAAGATCTTTTGATGCAGAATGCACTAATGCAATACAAGTCTAATCAAAAGTACCTTCAAAACCCTACTGACACGAGTTTTATGGGTAGAGTTAGAAAAATACCAACCTTTTTGATGACCCTAAAGCACGCAACTTTTTATTTAATTTAGCAATGCAAATATTTTAGCAAGCAAGCTCCATCCTGTTATGCAAATATTCACTTGATTATGCAATATCACTGCAAAAGATAACTTTGAAATTAAATCTTATGGATGGTAAAGTATTTTTTTAATTTTTGAATTTTAAATTTTTTTATTTTTTATAAAAACTAGAAAAATTAAATGTTGATTTTTAAAAACAAAATATTTTACAAGTCCCCGGCAGTGGCGCAAAAAATTGTTTGTAGTTCAAAATTCATGAAAAACTCAATCGTTGTTGAACCACATATAAATTATAGAAAAACCTAAACTTACTAGAATCTTTTAAAAGAATTGTATAGTGGTAAGAAAAGGATCGAATCCACATAGACTTGTTAAACTTGGTCCTTAAAAATCTAAAATTAATTTTAATCTAGTAGGGAAATATTTGGATGAAGTTGGAATCTTTTTCTATGAACTAAAATTTTATAAGCACTAAAATATGAAGTAAAAGGAAAAGAAATACTAACTGATATGAAGGCTAAGTAAAAAAAGCGATGAAGAAAATAAGAGAAAGGGAAAAGAAAGATGGAACCCGGAATCGACACAAGACTTGGTTCCTTATTGTCACCTTGACGTCTCCCTCCTCTGAACGATGTTGAAAACTAGGAAAGTTGAATAACTAGCAGTTGAAAAGAGAAGATGACATGACGAGAAAAGCATAAAGTATGACATGAAATTAAAAGAAAAGAATTGCATTACAGAAATTATAAAGAAAAGTAGAGAAAGCTTAGACTGAAATGGTGCACGATCTTTATTAAGAATACTGAATTTTATTGAAGAATCGTCATTACTAAACTATTGATCTTCTCCAAAACTCGCATTACAACCCACAAAACTCTCCTCTCAATTGCTTTTTAGCCTTCTGTTCTACAATTCTCTTTGTATTCTCTTTATGAATACAACTATTTATAAGGGAAATAGGATATAGGATAAGATACGAAGATAGGAGGAGAAAGACCTCCCCTTAATTTAAATACTATGCCGCAGAAACGCAGCTCTACGGGGCCACAATCGGGCCGTAGAGCCAGATAGAAATGCGGCCACAATTGGGCCGTAGATCTAGATCTCAGGGGTGTTCATTCGTTGATTTGCATTCTATCCTTTTATCCACTTGAAATTTCAGTGTTTCTTTTGGATTTGACGATTATCCCTTTATCTTCAGCATAACCGATTGGATCTTCAAAAATATGTTTTTGCTTAGAATTTTGACTTGTATTATATTATCTGATATAATCGGTCTTCAGATAAGATGGCTTTTAGAAGCTCTGGATTTGAGTAGATTCCCTTGATTTGCTTGGTCTTTTGAATTGTTTGGATTTAATTGGAAAAATCTGTCAATCTCTCTTTTTTCTTCTTTGTTAATATCACTAAACATGAAAATATATTAAATAGCAAAGTTTTATTTAAAATAAATAAAGAAAATATGACATATGTGATACTAAATATTCAATATACGTGTACAATCAGGGATTGTGGGTTCTGACATGTATGTCGATCTCGAAATGCATGATATTATTTATTTTCTTTCGTTCGAATGAGATGCCTTAATTTGGGCCTGTTCTATAAGGAGAGCGGGCTCTTAGTGTAAGCTGCCAGTGACATGGGATACTGAAGTAAGGAATTAGTTGAAAAATTAGGCAATTCAAGGTTAAATCAGAGCGGAAGAACCTTATTAAGAATTTGATTATAGAATAATGAAAATTCTAATGGTAGAATATAAGAGATGTGTTATGTTGAAAAAATTATGGATTCTTGATATAATTTTATTGAAGTTCCTGTATAGATATATTTTGATTTTGGGTATTGTATTTAGGAAGTTGATATAGCTTCACTCTATTCTACAAAAAGGAAAATTTGAGGATATATAGTCTAAGATATCGAAAGGTTCTGGCGGGACAGTCAACAATATTTGTGATTGACAATATGGATGATGCTGAAGTAGAACCCTAAATGAGTTAGTCTTTTCAGTTTCATTTCAAACTATAATTAAATGTTTTTGATTCTGATAATAATAATTGTTGTGACTGATAATACTTGGTGATAAATCCTTGTGATATCAACAATTTATTGCAAAAGCTGGTAATTAATATAAGTTGAAATTGGTTGTTAATTGGCTAACTATTGATTAACACCGGTTGGATCAAGTTATTAGACTATTGACAATGGAACGTGGGTTGATAAATGATTGCAAAAATAAACTAATTAACTAAAATGAATGGTATTCACTTGTCGAATTAATAACTATGAAGCTGATATATGTAGAAATTGGTATTATATAACCCGATAGCTTTAGAGCTAATATTGGTAGAGTCCGAAGCTAGCACCAGAATTGAACTAATTAAACAAGATTAGAATCAATACTTTGCTAAAATAATGAATTGAGATATTGAAATCTCTGGTAGAATTGAGCGCTTTCAGTGGATGCATCGTAAGTAAGCAATTGAAATATCAATAATTAACTGTCGCATACTATAAATCCTAATTGGAGTAAGTTCAATTTTATTCGGTGGGAAAATAGTAAACCAGTTAAGAATTGGGATACAAAAGACATTAATAGAACTTTAGTGAAATTGTTAGTGTTATAATAGTCCAGTTCCAATAAATGGAAAATATATGTCAAAAATTTAAAGTCTACCCTATAATAATGATTATGAATATAATCGGGGTTAAGTATATGAATGAATATTAAACAAATTATTATTGACACATGACCATATTGTTGGTAAGTTACTATAGGAAATAGGCGTATTCTCTGACCATGATGTTTTGGGAGTAGACGACAATTTGTCAGAAATACATATTCCTAACACACTTTGGTCGGGAATACTTTGTCGGAAAAACCTCTGTCGCTAATGGGCACATTTCCAACCAAAGGTTTGTCATGAATGATATTCAGTCAAGAATATGAATTTCTTGGAATAATCCTGATGGAATATTACTAACAGATTTTTTTTGTTGGGAATAGTTATTTCTGACAATCTATTTTGTCAAGAATATGTTTATTAGGAATGTTATTTTCGACTAAAACATCATCGAAAAAGACAATCTCAACAATTATTTGATATACAATTTCATGTCAAAAATCCTTCAAGAACTGTTTTCCTCAATAAAAATATTTGTCGGTATTGTTGTTTTCGACAAAAATATTTTGTCAAGAAATATTTAATAATATTTATTTCACTTGTACATCAATATCATGACAAACATATCACAATAACTGATGACCAACATATTAAAAGACTTGCATAGTCTCAAATATAAATAATCATATAATCAATACCTTGTTCCAAATATAATAACACCTTTAAATACTAAAAAAAAAGTCTCCATACATTTTATTAACATATAAGGAAACCATCTATGCATGTAATACTCAGAGCAAGATAACTAGTCAAAAAAAACTTGGATTCATTTCCACATATGAAATCCAAAGTCATATATCTTTGAACTGTCACCAACTAAAAGTAAAAACATAAAAATAAAATCTAATCTGTAAATCTCAATGCAAAAGTTTGTACCTTTTTCAAACCTGCCAATCAAAGACCAAATGCATCTTCATCTTCATCCTCTCTTACCTCTGATGTTCCAGCACTTGAAGCTCCAACTTTCTGTGGCATATTGACTCCTTCTAGAAATCAAGTTAAAACTTAATTAATTAAAAGAAATAATAGTATTAATTTATGCCTTGAAAGAAGGCAAACTAGAAAATACTAAGTAATATGTATGACATACATGCAATATATGGGTAGTCTAAGATGAATGAGATGAATGGACTTTGTAGATTGCATATAAAACTTATTCTAATAATTTCTTATTTATCAAAAATTAAGTGAAAGAATTCTCTAAGCTTTTGAGGGAAAGCTTGTTCAAATTTCTCACGCATCTCAGGAGAAAGAGTAGAAAAAATGAAGTCTCTCATTTGACTGAGTTGGGTTTGCAACTCGATCACCTGTATAGGTTATGCTTCTGCGAAAATGGTCATATTTATTGGCTTGCAGGTCCCGGTGCTCATTAATCTGCTTTGGTATTTATTTGTTAACCCAAACACGGCTTTTGTAGTAGACAAATTCTGACCTACACCAAGATCAAGACGCGTATCCCATCTCATCAAAAACTCCTGAAGATAGATGATGAGATATGCTAGGTAGAGATTCTCCATGAGAGCATCGCCCAGCTATTCCTGAGGGCACTCCTCCTTTTGAATAATCAATAACCTCGAGGAAAATCTTCCTTCCAAGGAATCCACTGCTCAGTCCTTTCTGTCCCGAGCAGATGGTCGCAACAACTGTCCTCATTAGTATCTGCCTACATTCATGGAGTTCATTACGTTGTCAGGTCATCTCACATTCAAATATTGAAATAACTCCTACTTCAGCGCAGATTATTACAGAAGGTAGGAGAAATCACTCCTGCAATCAAGCACAAAATCAAGGCTGTTACAAAGGAATCACAACATGCAGACATGCGGTTATTGAAATTCATAAGACCCACACTACCAATGAAGACTCCCTGGGTATATATGCACTAGAAGATCAATGAAGAAGAGAGAAAACTTCCCCACGGACCACCAAGACCTCCCTAGAAGAAAAGAAAAGAAAGAAAAGGATCAGGCTTTAAAGATACTAAGAATCCTCCTCCTCAAACCTCCGTCCCACTATAATCTGAGACTTTAACAGAGTTCTAACTCTGCAGAATTCACTGTTACCTCTTGAAAATAGTGAATTTTCTCTCTCCTCATTATTTTTCCCAAACTGGTTAAAATCCTATCTTTTCATTGATTTAGTTTTCTCTCTCACAATCTCATTACAAATTGAGTGTAGATAAATTCCCCAGAAGAATTTACTCTTATATTTTTGGTGCTTTCATTAAGATCTGAGTCCCATGCTCAAGATCTCTATCCCCTTAACCTTCCTGAAAAAGCCTCTTCGAAATCAGTAATGACTCCATGCAAGCAAGTCACCGACACCGCTACCTCTAAAGGCAAGGCCAAAGCGACCACTGGGGCATGACCTCCAAACCAACCAACAGTCAACCACGCGTCGAGGGCACAGACGTCATCTCGTCACCGGAGCCAGCCATTAGCGTCACCCCTCTCACCAGCAAAAAGACAGACTCTTTTAGATGCTCAACGAGAAGAGAGAGCTAATAAAAGAACAACAGCTACAATGAGATCGCGAGCAGGAGAAGATGGCACTCAATCGTGATAACATACTCTGTGAATAACAAAAGCTGAAGTTGCTCAACCAATCGCTCCAACCCAAGTCACTGCCCTATTGTGCGCAGCGGCGGGGAACACAACAACCACTCTTGAGGAATCCGCCCACCGGGCGGAGACTTGATGCAGCCAGAGAAACAACCAACACAACAGGAACAACAACCAATAGAGGAAAAAATAATCAACACACAAGTTTAACGAGGTTCGGCAACGTGCCTACGTCCTCGGGGCAAGGGAGAGAGAGATTTTATTGATTCAACAATCAATACAACTAATACAAGAGGAAAACTTGAGGGAATTCTTGAGAATTCTTTTGGGATACTTAGGGATACAATACATGAGGGCTCTTGCCTCTATTTATAGACACAGAGTCCCTGAATTTATGGAAACCCAGGTTGGATTCGGTCCCATCCAGAAAAAGAATTCAAATCCTAAATGGAAAGTCAAACGTGCCTATCGGTCGACCGACCCATGCCACGGTCGACCAGCCCGGTCGATTGCGCCTAACTGAGAGCGAGCCCTTGTCAGTCGGTCGACCGGGCCGGTCGACCGCTCCTTCCTGTGCACGCTTGTGCACGCCGGTCGATCGGGCGGTCGACCGGCCTCCTCCACCAGTCGACCGGGCGATCAACCGAGAGCACAATCTGGCTTGCTCAATGCGCCGTTTCTCGCTACTTTGTCATCCTATCTCTGTGCTACTTCCTTCCATCTCCTCTATCTCCTCTCTCCCACAATTCTCCACCTCGGTGAAGATTTTTCAAATCTGAGCCGATCTCCAACGAACTCTAGTCTACCACCTGGCAAAATCGACACATGATCTCGGCGAAATTGACACACGATCTCGGCTTGCGCACTCCGGATGAAATCGAGACACGATCTCGGCAAAATCGACATACGATCTCAGCTTGGAATCTATAGCTCAGCTATTCAACTGGAATGCACCACACATGCATTCCCTACACTTCACCTTAGGAGAACTTCCATGCATGCCGATCACCGAATGTGGCTCCTACTCCGTAACTTCACGACCTCACGAAGAACTCATCATGAGTCAACCATGACTCTCCAGCTGACTGGCTCTATCCAGTCTACATGTCTTCAGCTGACGGTCCAACCAAGTCTGAGTAGAGCACACCATCATAGGCTTCAACAACTGGATGCACATCCCTCCTATGCAAGCTCAACTATTCATCGAGATCACAACACCTCACCTCTACGTGAAGTCCAACTAGCCACAACATTTCACCTCTACGTGAAGTCTCTCCACCTCTACGTGAAGTTCCAATCAGCTTCCGAGAACCCAAACAGCTTCATACGGGTTGCATCATCAAATACGGCTGCGCCATTACGGCTGCCTACGTAGCTTGCCCAAAGGATCAAGCCAACCGTAGTTCATTTAAATGAGCTCCATCAAGCTCAAGCACTTGTACCTGGATCTACAGCAGCGAACCTATCTGGCTGAGTCATATGAACCTCCGCACGACCATCATGGAGATCAACGACCTTCAACTTGAGCTTGTCGCGATTACAAGCTTGAGATTCATGCTTCTTTACCCACGAGCGTGGTTTTACCTTGGTTCCAATGGCTACAAACAACTCGACATTCTTATCAATGGCTTCAACCTGTTCAGCATCAACCCTGGCTACATGATCTCCACCCGGTGTCACATCCGGTGAAGTCTTCTATGATGCTGAACCAACTGGAGATGGTGGAGTAGCATCAACCTCCACCCGCTGCGATACTTCCTTGGTCTCCGTCCTCTCCACCTGCTGAGAGACGGTAGACTTCAACACTGAAGTCTCATCAAATGTGACATGCCTGCTCAACACAATCTTCTTATTTTTGGGGTCCCACAACCTGTAGCCTTTCATATTCCTTTTGACACCTAAAAACACAAACCTCTTTGCTCGCGGATTCTCCTTGCCATCCTTGGCACTGAAGTAGGTCGGACTTCCAAATTCCCGCAGCAAACCATGATCTTGAGCAGCTTTCTCAGACCAAATTTCCAATGGAGCTTTACCTCCTATCGCAGTCGATCCATTTATGAGATGGCTAGCATACACAATCACCTTAGCCGAAAATGATTTGTCTAATCTTACATTAGACAACAACCACCGAACCTTCTCCAGCAAGGAACAGTTTACTTTCCTAGCCAACCTATTTATACCTTTTGTGAAGTGAGTAGCAATATCGGTGTTCTGGCCAAATCGTAGGAATTGGTTCATGTCTCTTCCAACATTACCAATCTGTAGCTCCTTGATCTTCCTACCAATCTGCTTCTCCATTCTTCCTCTCCACTTCACCAACATATCTAGGGCTTCACACCTTTGTCTCATGGGATATATCCAACAATGCCTAGATAAACTATCAACAAAAAGACAAAGTACCTGTGACCTCCAAGCGATGCAGTCTTAGCGGGTCCCCAAACGCTTACGTGAACACAATCAAGAAAACCTTCTCAGTGGCGAGTACTGGTGCTGAATTTCACCTTCTTCTTATCCAGAATACTGTGTTCACCTTTCAAGTTGCAGGTAGCAGCACCTTCCAATGATCCTTTCTTTGCAGGAGCTTGCAAAGACCTTTCACCTCCATGTCCGACCTTCACCTGCCAGACCTTCGTTTAACCATCATCTGAAGAACTAGAAGTCTCCACCTGACCTGTAGCCGTACTACCCTTCAAGTAGTAGAGATTGTCCCGGCGGACGCCCTTCATCACCACCATCTAGCCTTTGATCATCTTAAGAACACCATCTCGTATAGATATCACAAGACCCAATGCTTCCAAAGCGCCAACAGAGATAAGATTTCTTTTGAGTTGAGGTACATACCTCACCTCCTTCAATTCTCGTACTATCCCAACATCCATCTTGATACGGACTGTACCCATCCCTTCTACATTACAGGGATGATCATCACCCATGACCATGTAACATCCATCTAGCTTCTCAAAACTAGAAAACTAGGCCCTGTTCGGGCACACATGATAGGTAGCTCTAATATCTAAGATTCACTCAGTATTATCTGAGTTACAAACAGTAGAAGTAGTAATAGAGAGAGATAATACCAATGAGTCTTCATCCGATCCATCCGCCTGTGCGAGATTCGCCTCGGTGTTTGACTCTACCTTCTTACCTTTGGCCTTCGGGCATTCAGCTTTCCAGTGCCCTAGTTCCTTGCACAAGGCACACTGATTCTTATTCAGATTTTTGAAGCCTGATTTGGACTTCGATTTTCCCCGATCATATCTTCCCTTCCTATTGGAACTTCTGCCTCTTACCTCCAATGCCTCTACTGTTGTGTTTCCCGAAGAAGACAGTCGATCCTGTCTCCTTGCTTCATAACTCACAAGTGCAACAGACACCTCATTGTAGTTAAGGGATTGTCTTCTATTGAGAAAAGTAAGAGTAAAGGCCTCATACTCTTCCCTAGGAAGAGAGTTCAAAAGAATTACCGCCTTATCCTCTTCACTAGTCTCTACATCCACATTAACTAGATCTGTAAGAAGCTTCGTGTAGCGGTTCAAGTGTTCATTGACGGAGCATCCTCTTTGCATCTGAAACCTATAGAGCTTACTTTTCAACTGTAATCGCGATTCTATGCTCTTCATCAGATACTTCCTCTCCAGGATCCCCCACAGCTGCCTCGCAGATGTCTCATGCAACACATGATACTTGATGTCTTGCGTCAGACAAGACCTGATCAAGCCACTCGCCGAACGGTTCATCTTGTCCCAATCTTCTTCCGTCGTTGATGCGTGCTTCTTCTCTAACTGTAGAGTGTCTTCGAGGTTTGATGCCGTCAGCGCATCCATAACCTAACACCTCCACATACCAAAGCTGTTCGTCCCGTTGAACTTCACCACATCAATCCTTGGATGTGGATTCGCCAATCAGCAACAAATGCCCTTGAATCAACAGATGATCCCACGACGAACCTGGGATGCTCTGATACTACTTGAAGGACTTGGGGCACCATCCCAAAAGACTAGCCTTTTAGGTGGAGTTGCCCAAATCCTTATATACCAGGACCATCCCCACGTCTAGCCAATGTGGGACTATTTGTTCGACCTAAATCCCAAAAATCCGCCCTCGAACAAAGAGTCTCCCTGCATGCTCAACTATCTTCACACTGGAAGATCAAATGCTCCATCGAGATCCAACTCTTCACTGCGTGAGGCTACGACATGCCTTATGTGAAGCACTGTAGTCGGTCACTCCTCTACACTGCGTGGTAGCCGGCACGCCCATTGCAAAGGAGTACCACTGTAAAATTTCTCGTGAGCCCAACATTAGCTTCACAGGGGCCTATTGTGCCTTTTTGCGCCAGTGGGGTGGGCAGGCCCATTGTGCCTTTACGCCATTGGGAGGATCTATATCGTCGAACATCACCCACACATACGACTATGTTTGGGGCATGGCTCTGATACCACTTGTTCTGCGCAGCGGCGGGGAACACAACAACCACTCTTGAGGAATCGCCCACCTGGCGGAGACTTGATGCAGCCGGAGAAACAACCAACACAACAGGAACAGCAACCAATAGAGAAAAACAATCAACACACAAATTTAACGAGGTTTGGCAACGTGCCTACGTCCTCGGGGCAAGAGAGAGAGAGAGAGATTTTATTGATTCAACAGTCAATACAACTAAAACAAGAGGGGAACTTGAGGGAATTCTCGAGAATTCTTTTAGGATACTTAGGGATACAATACATGAAGGTTCTTGCCTCATTTATAGCCACAGAGTCCCTAGATTTATGGAAACCCAGGTTGGATTCGATCCCATCCAGAAAAGGAATTCGAATCCTAAAAGGAAAGTCAAACGCGCCTGTCGGTCGACCGACCCATGCCATGGTTGACCGGCCCGGTCGGCCGCGCCCAACTGTGAGTGAGCACTTGTCCGTCGGTCGATCGGGCCGGTCGACCGCTCCTTCCTGTGCATGCTCGTGCACGCCGGTCGACCAGGCGATCGACCGGCCTCCTCGCCGGTTGACCGGGCGATCGACTGGGAGCACAATCTGGCCTGCTCAATGCGCCGTTTCTCGCTCCTTTATCGTTCGTTCTCTGTGCTATTTCCTTCCATCTCCTCTATCTCCTCTCTCCCACATGCCCTTCAGAACAATTCCGTGTGGAAAAGGGTGACCTTGAGAGCGGGAGGTCCCCAAATCTCTACTCCCTTGATGAGCTAATCCAGAAGTGGATTGGGGAGGTCAAGTTACCTCAGCACTTGATCCCAACTACCCACCTCTATAACTCCCCACATTCCAAAGACATCCAGGAGTTCGTCTGAGGAAATTCTTGACTTCCATCTTTGACAGTTATACAAGAACGAGCGATCCAGTTTATTACATCTAACACTTTGAAGACAAAATGATGCTCTACTCCCACAATGACCGAGTAATGTGCCTTACTTTCCCTTTAAGCATGAGGGGCACGACATCAGAATGGTTCTACTCCCCGCCTCCATGCTCTCTCCATAACTTCTCGGAGGTCACTAAGGCCTTCCTACATAGTATGCCACTCGCCAAGAAGCTAAGAGGAGTAGTTACCACCTTCTCTCTGTCACGATGAGGTCGGGATACAACCCCAAGTCAGCTTCTTTCAGAACCAGCTCACTATGGTCTCCAACTGTGGTGAGGAGGAATTTGCATTCGTATTCATTAGTGGACTGCAGGTGAACGGTCACTGATATTGCATATTTATTGTCACATTCCCATTTAATTGTATAATAAACTCTGCTTTTAAAAGTTATTTTGTCTAAATAATGTGCCTGTCTTTACTAATGAAGAAGGAGAGAAAATGAGCCCAATAGCCCAATTAAATTCAGAATTAAATCAAGGATTGAGGCAAACACTCAGAGATAACACCAAATGGAAACAAGTTATTTCAGATTTTTACAAATCTATTTTGATTACCTGAAGATTAACAGAGATATCGCTAAATCTAGAGCTCAAACTAAAAACCTGTTTGAAGATAAAAGCGTACATATAATCAACAGATCACAGCACCCTAGGATCTGGCCCTGCGCCCAGATCATGATCATGGAAACACGGCCAAAGCTGTATTACCATGGCTTGTGGTGGGAACTTTCTTCGTACGCTCCTTCTCCTTCCATTTATCCTATAAATACCTTCAAATTCATAGGCAGAAGGGCACCACACTGCAGAGAGAGATCTTAGGCTAGGTTTTTGTTCTTATTTAGTTTAGGTTTTTTTTCTTTAAATGCAGTTTTATATTTTCTTTGTAGCTTAGTTTAGAGAGAGTTTCATGACAGAAGGAGAAGAAGAATTGTATTTAGAGTGACATTGAGTGTTCTTCTTCTGAGAGAATTGTATTGAGAGTAATAATTAATATAATGTTCCTCCTCTTATTAATTATTACTCAATCTAGTAGATCATTGTTTATTCTTCTCTTGTTTTGCAAACTTTCATTCTAAGGTAAATCTTCTTAAATGATTCAAGGTAAGTATTCATTCAAAACAGGTAAGTTTTCTTTCTTTTATTCATTCCATTTCTTAATTTAGAAACATGATTTTAAAGCCAACACTTTTTCCTAACTCTTTTCCACTCTTTCTATTTTAACAAGTTCTTTCAATTAAAATAACATCATCATCTTCTTCGATCATCTTTTCTCCTCTTCTAACATTTACACTTTTTCTTTACTTTCAAAAACTAAGAAGAAATGTTTTAAACCATTTTGAGAAACTTAAAAAAATTACTAAAAGCTTTCATCGCAAGTTCCTCCTTATGGATCACGACCCGTATAGCCACTTGCCAACCTAGCATGTTCCTAAACTTTACATTTCTTGGCAGGTTCAGACTTGATCAAATTTTGGCGCCTTCGCCGGGGAGGGATAGTAAGTAATCATTTTAATTTATTTAATAGTTTAACTATTTTATTTCTCTATTTTTATATGCAGGGGCTAGATTTTGAAAATCAATAGTTGTAGAACATTTATAGCAACCCTGAACCTCTCTAGAAAGCAAAGATCAGGGCATA
>JAVJIF010006555.1:0-94408 GCA_038442645.1 Agave tequilana
TTAGCCAGGTTGGTGAATATCAGGTGAAAGGTTTTCTGTTCAATAGAATGTTCCTTAATTACAAAACCACCTTTCAATTACCTTCCTTAGTTAAACACCAATTAGACTGGTATTGGTCAGTCTCAATATACAGTGATATTTATGAAAATAAATTCCAGCATAAACCCCTGTAAAAAGAATATAGTTTAATTATTAGTAGATGGAGTGAGGTACGCAGCAGTGAATATTCTTAAGATAATTATGTCCTCTGCTACAGTGCTAACGGGTTACTGGGCGCTGATCTCCCAAGATACAACACTCTTTCACGATATTTGGATAACACTACCAAATCACCGTACAGTTGAACCGTAGTTAATTAGTACCTTCACTAGTTTGAATTCAAAGCAGTTGAACGAAGACAAATTTCAGGGAGAATACTTGTCTTAATATGGAGAATTATTCACTGTAAGAAAAAGGAGAAAGAGAGAAGAATTTATGTTTTAAGAAGCCACAGATTCAGACAACAATTTGTTTCTCTTTCAAAATCTGTTGAATTTTCAATTCTGTTTCTCTTCCAGAATCTGTTGAATTTTTTATTTCTTCTTTCAGATCAGATCTTTAACAGATCTTTGTTTGAATCTCTGACTTCTGTCTGCAGAGAGGAAGTTCTTCTATGTGTTTAGAAAGGATGGAGATGCGCGCTAGGAAGTCTTCTTCTGGGCATTTAGAAAGGATGGAGAGGCGCGCTAGGAAGTTCTTCTGTATGTTTAGAAAGCATGGAGAGGTTTGCTATTTAGCGCTCTTGAAATCCCATTGGAGGAAGCGGGAGCAGTTTCGACAGTTCCTGTCTGAACCATTTCAATTGTTCCTGTCTGAACTATTGCAATGGTTCCGAGAATAGTTCCAATCGCGCACCATCGGATTCGGGTAGCGGGTGGATCCACATCCAACCCACCACCCGTTTGCACCTGTGTGGTCTGGTCCAAAAAGAACTGGACCGGGTTCGTACCCGCACCTGATCTCCAACTCTAGCACAGGCACTAGGGAAGCCGCGCGCGCATGTGGGTATGATTTCCCCCAAACGCGCACAAAAACTCCAAGTATTCAAAGGGCACACCCTTTATTCCCATCTTTTCATATTTAAACACTTCAACTTTTCACACCATATCCAATGTGGAACTAAATATTTTAGCTTTTTTTAGTCCCTTTTAGCTATTGAATTAGGCTAACTTTTGACTAGAATATCTCATTCATTCAAAAATAGAATTGAACATGTGAGTATACCATGTTCATCCTCAATGGAAGGAGAACACAACTCCAATCATTATCTGGTTGATTCTATAAATGAATCTCGCCTTAATTCAGCTCAAAGATTCACTTAAAATTCTTCGTTTTCCCAACAATATAGAGTCTTGTAACACTTTAATACTTCTTTGACTGCCTTGCAAAATAAACGCAAAAGAAAACATATAAAATTAATATGAATGATGTGTAGTACTATGGAACTAGAATTTAAGGGGGTTTTTTTGTTGTGTTGTGTGTGTGTGTTTTTTTTTTTTTGGTGGGGGGGGGGGGGGTTTAATATTTTAGACTGAAAATTTCAGAAGCTATCAAAATAATAATTGAGATAGACTTGTGTAGTTTTGAAAGGATTCAAGCTTGAATTCTCCCCATTTAAATATGAACATCCGATATTCAAATATAAGATCTACTCCGTTGAAGTTGATTTATATTATTTAAAGTAACTAAAAATAAAAAATCAAGTATTTTGAATATATTTTGCCCAAGTAGTGAGTTGGTTAGATCTATATCTTTAGACATACAAATTCTCAATTCGAACGTTTAATCATAATCTGAACATTTAAAACCCGTGCAAACTAATTTTTGTTAGGTTTCAAATATTCTACATCGTTAAACTAAGCAACTCACTATTTAGGCAGTCCATTTTCTTCCTACTTGATGTGGGGCAAAAGGTATTTAAAATACTTGATTTTTGGTTTATAGAGACTTGAAATAATATATATCAACTTCACCATAATGTATCTTCTATTCGGATGATGTATGGTTGTATTTGAGTGGAAAGGATTCATGCTCGAATTCTTTCGGAACTACACAAGTCTATCTCATAAGAATTCATCTAAAATTGTGAATGAAAGTCCATAGTGTTTTGACTTTTCAAGTCACATTCTAACAAAACTAAGAGACTTGCAAATTACATTTTGCTTTTATTCATACACAATTTCTCGAATGGAATTAGCCCAAGAAAAATGTAATGAATACATTAAGAATAAATCCCAACAATTTTAATCATAAAGTAAATCACATATTTTTTGATTTTGAAATTTATCCACTTATAGAAGAGACATAATTGATTAAATGGCATGAATCTTATTTTTAAAAAGTTTATCTACATATGAAAATATATAAATGACTAATCAATGCCATCTGTAAGGGCAAAAAATGTGACACCTGGCAAACGCTAGCAGTTCACAAAGCCACCAGATTGCCTCTCAGCCTGAGGATTCTAACCATCCACTAGGCAGTCTGTTCGGTTACAACTAATAAGCACGTGGGGGCTGTAAAGGCGGATCAAGATCTAAATTCTCGCTGTCAGTACGCTCCTGATTATTGCGCACCATGTGTAACTAATTACAGCCGGGACGTTACGTGTAGCTATGATCATGGGTAGATTAGGAGGAGAAAATCTGGGAAGCTATGAATTGGCCCACGTCCCCTCAACTATAAAACTCGATCCCTCCTTCTGTGTGGGGGATCGTGTCCTAGAGAAAAAGTCTGTAACAGAGCTTTGAGTCCCACTGTAATCTTTTTACTTAGTGAAACCTCTCTCTTTGGCATCGTGATTTTTTCTCCTGGTGGGATTTTCCACATATATTCTCTAGTGTTTGCATTATTCTATTCTCTATCTTAAAAATCTCATTACAAATTGAGTGTAGATAAATTCTTCCGATGAATTTACACCTATATTTTTGTGGTTTCATTGAGATTTTGAGTTAACACTCAAAGTTTTCCCATCCTCGAACCCTCCTTAAAAAACCTTGTCGATATCAGAGATGGCCCCTTCCAAGAAGAGCACCTCCCGAGCCACAGCTGCAGCAACCTCTAAAGGCAAATCAGTGGCCGTTGGAGGCACTGGAGCCGTTAACCCTCCTATCATCTCAGACGTTTACGTCGAAGAAGTCGACAAAGAACACTCTCCTCCAGCTGTCATGCCTGAGGTAGGGGTAAATTAGCTTGAAGCACAACAACCCACTGAAGGTCAACTTCCCAGATGCTTGCTAACCTCCAAAAATAATTAAAGAGAAGCGAGTGGAGATGGCTCGTGAATGTGGGCAGGCTACCTTGGAAAGAGACGTGGCCACCAACATCTAAAATTAGCTCCTTATTCAGATCGAGATCCTCCGAAAGTCGCAGCCTTTTGAGCATCCCGATGGGGAGGGTTCTGACCTCCTCTGTCTCCATCCTTATCGGTGGAAACCGCTCGCATCGAGAGCAATTGAAATATGACAAGTCACTCTCCCCGAGTGACAGCCAGAATTCTGAGAACTCAGAGTCGCGAAAGGTCTCGAAGATCTCCGAGTGAAAGACATAGAGGAAATCATCAGGAAATAGGTTGAAAGAGCCGGCCAGCTACTCCAGAAGGAACGGAACCATACGGTTTGACATTCCTTAACTCACCCCTCTCCGAGGAAATCACCTTTCATCGATTTCTGAAGAAATTCGTGATGCCAAGTTTTGAACACTACTTGGGAGCGACCAACCCCATCCAATATCTCCCCAATACCAAGATAAGATGGCAATCTATTCTCATGACGATGCGCTTCTGAGTCGTGTGTTCCTGTCCAGCCTTAAAGGCGCCGCGTACAACTGGTTCTATTCACTTTCAAGTCAATCTCTCCGGAATTTTGAAGAAGTAAGGTTGGCCTTCTATCACCAACATGCTTTCAGACGGGAACTGAGGAGGAACAACAACCACCTCCTTACCATCAAGATGAAATCCGAAGAAAGCCTCAAGCAATACGTCAGTTACTTTCAGAGTAATGGCTCTGGTTTACAACTACAATGACGACATGATTGTCGCCGTATTCATAAGTGGGCTGCAAGTTACCCACTCTTTTTACAAGCACTTGGTGAACATGAAGTTACAAACATGAGGGACATCCTCACCTGCGCCCAAAAGTATATCCAAATTGGGATGTCACCTGAGTTTTATCAACCGCTCCCCCAAGCATGGATGCAAATCGAAGGAACAAAAGGTACAGTCCAGTCCCCAAAGAAGACTCTCGGTTGGGCAATCAAAGCTATCAACAAGTCGGCTCATAACCTCGCCAAAACTCACAGGGACGAAGTAGATCCTACTTTATTTAAAATCCCTGTGGACCAGGTGTACTATGCTATCAAGGGCTATGACATCAATAGGTATCCGAGATCGCTACCACCCAACCAAAAGGTCCAGGAGCCGGGGAGTATTGCGCCTTCTATGACGGTATGGGAACCGCAACATGGATTGTCATTCCCTCTGGAGATAACTTCAAGAGCTAGTAGACCGAGGATATATCCAAGAGTTTGTTCTCAATCCCGAGCAGTCGTCGGAAGTCAAGGTGAAGAATGTCTCCCCTGAAGCTTCCCAGCCAGAGAGTCAAGTCATCCAGTATTGGGAGGTCGACGTCATTTTTGGTGCCTCTCTGATTGAAGGTCTATCTATGTTGGCGAGGCTCTAAAGGCCATCTATCCCACGATATTAACTATCCACCACTAGCCCCAAGTAAATCAGTTTCATTTCTATAACTCTAACACATCAACTGTGCATTTCCCGTACAATGACGCCCTAATCATCACGATGCTCATCGACAGCTATCAGGTGTTCAAGGTCCTGGTCGACGAAGGAAGTTCTGTAACATCCTATACGGAGGAGTCCTCGATAAGATGGAAGATTCCCCAGAAGCCGCCCGAGCATTGGTCAATTGTCAAACTCAATCTCACCTATATGATTTCTGAAAATGATTTCACTAGCTCCAATTGCGGAAATTGATCCCGATTTGGAGCAATTCCTGTACCCGTTTTTTGACCTCCGCTATTGCAGGCACTTCTCTGTGTGCAGTTTTTCTCTTCGTTACATATGTTAGGATGGATGCTTGATCTATCTGTTAAGCAGTCTCTCAGGCCCCATAAATACAGATGACAGTGTCGCGCCATCCGTGGTCACTATCCCTCAAATTGACAATCAACATCTCTCGACTAGATTTCGCACCAAAAATGTGAGCGCGTTTCTTGGTGTTCTTCATCGTATAGAAGGCGGAAAAGTCCACAACCTGGCAAGCATCAGGGAGATATAGGTCACAGAGGGCCTAAATATTTAGAACTACGTGCCAGCCCCTGCCACCAACTGGGAAGGCGTCATGTGGTAGTTAAACAGGTGTCCCGGATGAAGCTTGTCATAGGGAACATTAGTCCTAAAGCCAGCACCTGAGGGTGAAGGTACACATCTCTATCCTTAGGAACCTTTGTTTATTTGGTGTATGGAGAACACCACTCAACCTTGACATTTGAAGGCAAACGAACGCCATACTTCGTCAGGATATGCCTCAACCTCCTCCTGGCTAACAAGAGTCTTTGTCGTCAGATCAAAGTCCACGGTCATCCTAGTACGATACTTGGACTCTTCCTTCTTACTTCAACTCCAGCCATTTCAGAAGGATGATCAGATTTGGTAAAGGATTGGGGCAAAGACGAAGAACAAGATGATGAAGAGCCTCTAGTTCAAAGAAGATTTGGGAATTAGAAATTTAAGAGGAGGCTCGCTCAATTTCTTCTTTTTAAAACCCTGCTAACATCATCGTAACGATGACATTGAAAAGATGGTTACTTTTTCTTTTTTTGCTGGAAAATCTGAACAAATGCACGAATCTCAACAACTTCAAATGGGGGTAGCTAGTATGACGTGCATACCCACAAGACTGTTCGATTTACAGTCCCATAGATGATCCGGAACATTAAATTTAGAGATATGCGAAGATCCCTTTTTTCATCTCACTGACTTCCCTTTTTTGTCCTGCCATAACAGAGAAAGGATCGGCTCGGGAACTTGCTTCCCGATCACTTCACCCTAAGGTGGTTAAAGAAGATTTACTCCAAAAATTCTATCCATTCACTTCCTCCCATCTCAAGGCTTCGGAAGGAGAAGAGACAGAAGGGCATCTGTACTGGTCAAAAATGTGACACCTGACAAACTATAGCAGTTCACAGGGCCACTGGATCGCCTCTCAGCATGAAGATCCTGGCCATCCACTTGGTAGTCCGTTCGGTTACAGAGCGAGTGGGGGGCTGTAAAAGCGGATCAGGATCCAAACTCTCGCTAGTCAAGATGCCCCTAATTATTGGCATCACGTGTAACTAATTATAGCTGGGTGTTACGCTCAGTTATGATCATGGACAAATTAGGAGACGAAAATTTGGGAAGCCATGACTTGTCCCACGTCCCCTCAACTATAAAACTTTTGTTGGCCCAAAGGCCATTATCCCAGTTATTTTGATGATAGCAAAACGTATTTAGTTATGTATTTAATAATCTTGTTTAAAAGTATTTCAGGTTCAAGAAACAGATTTTGACGACTCCACTAAAAGACTCACACTTTTAGAGTTTGCCCAACATTTGCATTCCCAAGCTAAAGCACATAGGAAGCTTCGGAATTTGCGTTGAAGAAAAGTTCAAGAAGAAGATCAAGACTTGCTAAAGAATCCAAGATTTGTATTTTGTCTATTTTGTTTTAGAATTTTTGTCAAAACTAAATAGTAGAAGTAGAGATATGGATATCACACACACACATTTTCTAGAGTGATTTTTGGCTTCAAAAATACTTTCTATTTTCATTTCCAAACTTACTTTTAGATGAACTTATCTCTTTTGGAAATACGATTTTAGAAAGACTAGTTTTTGGAAAAACATTTCATGGAAAATCAAGTTTTTATCAAAAGAATTTTTACCAAGTATTTTACCTTGTTAGTAGTATGACACATGCTCATACTCTATGATTTTTCAAGACCAAAACATTTTATCCAAGACCCAAAACCAATCCAAAATTGTCCAGGTCCTGTAAATTCTGATTTTTCAGAAATTCACAGTGACCGGTCGACCGGCAGTCGACCGGGACTCGACCGAACATGCACAATTGTGCATGTGCGTATCAGTCGACCGGGAGTCGACCGATACTCGACCGGCCCAAACCTGCTGCTCTCTGGAAATTGCCAGTCGACCGACCCGGTCGACCGGTGAGCCCCAACGGTCGGATTTTCGACCGTTGGCGGTCGACCGACCCGGTCGACCGGTAGTCTGTCAAAAGTTCTGACAGACTCAACAGCTATTTTTCTGACTCTTTGACTTTAGGGATTTGTCTCCAACGAATCTCTTGAGCAGTTTTTGACCCCTATAAATAGGTGGTCACTTCATATGAAATGACTAATGATTTTAGAGCTATCAAGTGAAATTTTACAAGAGTTGTGAAAAGATTTCAAAGTTCATTTTAGAAAAGATTTTTCTCTCCAAAGCCTAAATTTCATACACCTTACTTGGAGCCTATTCCTCTACTTCTCTCTAGCTTTGCACTACACAATCCCATACTCTAACTCTCCTATTTGGTTCTAGGATTGTGCTTAGTGAGCTCTTTTGTAAAGTGGTCAAGTGTGATCACTTCCATTGTAATTGAGTGAAGTTGTAGAGGCATCGGCTTCAAGGCGAGCTAGTGTGCTCAAGGTGGTGAAGTGTCATCACGGGAGACGACAAGTGTTGTCCTTGTATTGTTGATCCGGTGGGATCCTCAATAGTGGAAATCCTTCAAGTGTGAAGGCGGGGACGTAGAGCGTGGCTCGAACCTCGGAAACATATCGGCGTGTTTGCGTTTGCTCAAATTCTTCTAACTCTATCTCTTTAATTACTTGCACCTTTACCTTGTTTAATTCTTGCAAGTATTTGTATTGTGATAATTGTTAGAGTTAAATTTTTTAATTCCGCATAATTGCCATTATCATATAGCCATCACCTATTCACCCCCCCTCTAGGTGATTTCAATTGGTATCAGAGCCTAACCCTAGATTTGGTTTAACCACCTTAGGGAGATCCTTCATTTGGCTATATATTTGCTTGTTGTTGGTTGTTGCATTTTACTTGCTTGTGCATTCATGGCATCCATGGACTTTTCTAGCATTAAATCCCCTCCCAAATTTGATGGCTTGAACTTTCCTATTTGGAAAGTCAAGATGAACTTGTTTTTGAAATCCTTAGGTGTTAGGGTAGCTAGGGCCATTACCAAAGACTTCATTGAACCAACTAGTGATGAGAGCACATGGTCTGAGGATACTTCCAAAGACTATGAAGCAAATGCTAGGGCACAATATGCATTAACACAAGCACTTAATGAAGATGACCTTGCACGCATCATTAATTGTAAATCGGCATATGAAGTTTGGAACATGCTTGTTGTGACTCATGAGGGAACGTCACAAGTCAAGAGAGCAAAAGTTGACTTGTTACGTTCTCAATATGAGAATTTTTACATGATTGATAATGAGAGCATTGATGACATGCTCACTCGCTTTACAAAGATAACTAATGCTCTTTCTTCCTTAGGCGACAAGATTGACAACGATCAAAAGATAAGAAAGGTGATTCGAGCTCTTCCCAAGCTTGGGAAGTTAAGGCGACAACCCTCAAAGAGCTAAATGACAAAGAGGAGATGGACTTCTCCGGCTTCATCGGCAATCTCAAAACACATGAGATGGAGATGAAGGTACGAGAAGAAAGGGAGCACCCAAGAAGAAATCAATAGCCTTCAAAGCCGCTCCAACAATTCAAGACGAGGATGATTCATCGGACGAGTGCGATGAAGACTTCGCCATGCTCATCCGGAAGGTGGGCAAGATGTTTTACAAAAAGGGAAGACAAAGCAATTTCCCGGCGAGGGAAACCTCAAGGGAGATTTGAAAGAAAAGAGAGGAGCCCGGTCCTTGCTTCCATTGCAAGAAGATCGGTCACCTCATTGCCGATTGCCCCGCTCTCCAAGCGACCACATCCAAGAACGGGCAAAAGAAAGAAGAAAGCAATGGTGGCTACTTGGGATGACACGGAGTCGGAATCCGAAGAGGAAGTCGACGCCGCGAACATGTGCTTCATGGCACAAGGTGAGGACACTTCTAAGGTAACCCTTGAAACTACTTTAGAAGATGATGATTTAACAATGGATGAGCTTGCACATTTTTTTGAAGAATTGCAAAATAGGTATGAGATTTCCCAATCTCAAAATAAGAAATTAAAAAGAGAAAATGAAGCTTTAAAATATAAAGTTGAAATAGTTGTTAAAGAAAAGGATGTTTTATCTAGCTCCTTTGGAAAATTGAAAAATGATTTTGATAAATATAAACTGCAAATAAGGGTAAAACCCCCATAGTTTCAATTGATAAAAATGATTTTGTTGAGATCCAAAAACGTGTTGAAGTTTTGGACTCAAATTTAAAAAGTTATGCATTTGACTTGAAAAAGATAGCTTCTAAAATTCCTAAGGGAGTACACCAAGGGAAACATGCATCTCATACACATACACATGCACGAAAACATGCGCACACACATAAGCATGCATACATGTATAGTAGTGGTAGAATTTATGTTTGCACTCATTGTGGCCGCAAAGGCCATTTAGAAAAGTTTTGTTATGCTAAAAATAATGTTAATAATAAATATGTTTGGGTTCGCCCCGGTACTAACCCCAAAGGACCCTCAAAAATTTGGGTACCAAAAGATCCTCCAAATGTAGGTGATACAGGTGGATCTACTTCCTCCAAGACTTAGGGGAGACGGTGCCCGGGTGGTAGATGCAACTAAGCTCACAAGTTCAAATCTAGCTTGCATCGCTATCGTGGGGCACCTATTTTTGGAGATTGCCCTTAAATTGGTAATATCTCCATTTTAAAATAGTTGTTGATTTCTGGTAATGCATACATGTGTATAGAATTGATAGTTTGCTTTTGTATTCCATTGATACATGCCTATATAGAACTACCTTTCTATCATGTTGTGTACATGCCTTGCGTTAATTTTCATATCTTGTATTTTTTTTTTTTTTTTTTTGCCTTATGTTATACTTGTCCACATGTCCATGTTGTTTGAGAATGTATCTATATGTATATACTATTTTTCAAAGGTATAAATTAATAATCAAAATTTCTTGTTTAAACAAATACCTTAAAGATGGCAATTGCGCACCTCAACTCATTCAAGAGGAATCAAGAGGATGAAGTTCAGAACCCGTCACTGGGTATTCGGCTTCAACATCTTTAAATCTTTGTTTAAATTTGTAAAATAAAATTAAAACATTTTGTGTGAAATTTTTGTTGATATGATCACTAAAAGAAGATTTTTAAAAACTGGTTGTTGTATCCCTGTATGTTATAATATATCATATTTTATTTGTTATAATTTTTTTTATTTTTTTTTTTTTTTTTGGATCAGATTCTGGTAGCAGTTTTTCAGTCAAAGCCGGTCGACCGGCCCCTAACCCCAGTCGACCGACTCTGCCTGAGAAAATTTTTTAATTTTTTTCTGCTACCGGTCGACTGCTTCATTGGACCAGTCGACCGATCCGAGTGCGTGACTCTCTATATCTTTTCGGTCGACCGGCCCTTAACCCCAGTCGACCGATCGTCGTATTCTGGCCTATATTTGACTTTTTCTTCACTGTTTCGCTCACTCTCTCATCCTCTCTCAGCGAGCCGCAGAACCCTCTTCTTCCCAAATTCCCAACTCTCAATCGTTCACCTGATCTTAAATTCTTTCAAAACCCATCTCATACTTCTCCTTTCTACTCCAGATCTCAATCTCAGGTCGATCCAACCAGCGGATCATCAGAATTTCTGGGTTTTCAAGCTAGGGTTTCAGAATTTTCTCAAGGTAAAAATTCGGATTTTACATCTGTTCTTCCTTTCTAGCTTAGATATATCACTTCTTTTGTCTTCATATTAGGTTGATTGATCATCTAGATCGTGCCTTTACCTGCAAAACCCTAAAAATTTGATTTTTATCATGCCTCCTAAAAGACATCGTTCTGAGAAGGGAAAGGGCATTGCCCAATCCTCATCTCAAGCCCCTAGGACTGATCCCTTGTTGCGTAACGATCTTGCCTCTGACCGTTACACACATCTAGCCCCTAGGAACACTATTTCGGGTAGGTTTGTGGCTATCCATGATTTTGAACATCTTGATATCCCCCACATTCTCCGTGCCAACAATCTTGTGGATTTTCTCTCCATCAGGGAGAAGGTTTACACATCCTTGGTTCCCTATTTCTATGCCAATTTTGAATTTAGTGGGAACCGGATCATCTCCCGTGTGATGGGTAGGGACATAAATATTTCCCTAGGTCAGTTTGCTAGGATTCTTCATCTTTCCACTGATGGAATAGATGTTTATTCTCATGACCTACATGATTTTTCTGAATATCCGGAGGGTGAGTCTTCGCTCACCGCATCCACTCTCATTCACCGGAATGACGATCCCGATTTGGTAAGGAATGAGATTGTGAGTCAGTATTCCCTCCAATCTCAGGTCCTTGCTAAGATTATCTTTCATAATATTGTGCCTAAATCCGGTGAATTCAGTCATGCTCGAGGTCCTGTTCCCCTGATTATCTATTGCCTCCTTAAAGGCATTAGGATAAATTTCCCTCGAGTGATCGCTTCTCACATGAGTTGTGATCAGATTCGCACTGCTGGTAGGAGTCTGCCTTATGGCATGCTCATTACCCATCTTCTCAGGGCTTTAGATTTTGATCTCTCTGGTCAAGCCCCTTCAAAACCCTCATCTGATATCAATGCTGCTGCTTTGAAGATGATGGAAGCTCAGTTGCGTCGACACGCAGCTGTGCAACCACCACCTGTTCCTGCAGCTGATCCAGCTCCAGCTCCACCTCCTGTTTTTCCTGCTCCTGAGTTTCAGGTGCTTCTGCTTCTGAGGTCCGCTCAATGATCGAGGCTCATCAGGCCTGGGTCGGAGAGCAAGTCTCTGCACTTCGTGCAGATATGGATTCTCGTGCTGCTTTGGATGCTGTTTTTCAGGCGGAGGTCCGAAACGACTTGTCTTATATGGCTGAATCCATGAGATTTGTGGATGTTCAGTTTCAGTCTCTGTTCACAAAATTGGACATAGTCGTTCCTGATGGGACTCCGGGTGCTCGTCGACTCCCTGCCGCTGGTCCTCCTTTCCCTCCCAGAGCTCGCGTCTCTATTCCACCACCGCGCCCCAGAGTTGATGCCTTGGATACAGAGGAGGTAGATTCCTCTTCTTCCTCAGATGATGGTGATGATCAGACGATGGCTGAGGCCTCTGATGATGACGAGGAGGAGGATGACGAGGCGACTGAGTGATGCTGATGAGTGACCTCCCCTTTATTGATGATGTCAAAAAGGGGGAGAGATATTTGGAGAGAGAGATATTTTGTTATGACTCTTTATTATTTTTATTATGTACTTGACTTATTTTGTTGTGTTGGACACCTTGACTTATTTTGTTGTGTTGGACACCTTTTATTTCTGTGTTGTGGACATGTATCTTTTGTGGTATGTATTTATGTCATGTATGAGACTTATTTCCTTATCTATGATATGACATGAGTAGTTGATATGTTGTGATTGGCATGGATGTGTGATGTTTATTTTTTATCACTATGCCTGAGTATGATTTTTATATATGCTTGTGTTGAGGGGGAGCTTCATTTGAAGACTCTACCCAAATATTTTGTGATAACTACATATGTTTTGCCATCATCAAAAGGGGGAGATTGTTGGCCCAAAGGCCATTATCCCGGTTATTTTGATGATAGCAAAACGTATTTAGTTATGTATTTAATAATCTTGTTTAAAAGTATTTCAGGTTCAAGAAACAGATTTTGACGACTCCACTAAAAGACTCACACTTTTAGAGTTTGCCCAACATTTGCATTCCCAAGCTAAAGCACATAGGAAGCTTCGGAATTTGCGTTGAAGAAAAGTTCAAGAAGAAGATCAAGACTTGCTAAAGAATCCAAGATTTGTATTTTGTCTATTTTGTTTTAGAATTTTTGTCAAAACTAAATAGTAGAAGTAGAGATATGGGATATCACACACACACATTTTCTAGAGTGATTTTTGGCTTCAAAAATACTTTCTATTTTCATTTCCAAACTTACTTTTAGATGAACTTATCTCTTTTGGAAATACGATTTTAGAAAGACTAGTTTTTGGAAAAACATTTCATGGAAAATCAAGTTTTTATCAAAAGAATTTTTACCAAGTATTTTACCTTGTTAGTAGTATGACACATGCTCATACTCTATGATTTTTCAAGACCAAAACATTTTATCCAAGACCCAAAACCAAATCCAAAATTGTCCAGGTCCTGTAAATTCTGATTTTTCAGAAATTCACAGTGACCGGTTGACCGGCAGTCGACCGGGACTCGACCGAACATGCACAATTGTGCATGTGCGTATCAGTCGACCGGGAGTCGACCGATACTCGACCGGCCCAAACCTGCTGCTTTCTGGAAATTGCCAGTCGACCGACCCGGTCGACCGGTGAGCCCCAACGGTCGGATTTTCGACCGTTGGCGGTCGACCGACCCGGTCGACCGGTAGTCTGTCAAAAGTTCTGACAGACTCAACAGCTATTTTTCTGACTCTTTGACTTTAGGGATTTGTCTCCAACGAATCTCTTGAGCAGTTTTTGACCCCTATAAATAGGTGGTCACTTCATATGAAATGACTAATGATTTTAGAGCTATCAAGTGAAATTTTACAAGAGTTGTGAAAAGATTTCAAAGTTCATTTTAGAAAAGATTTTTCTCTCCAAAGCCTAAATTTCATACACCTTACTTGGAGCCTATTCCTCTACTTCTCTCTAGCTTTGCACTACACAATCCCATACTCTAACTCTCCTATTTGGTTCTAGGATTGTGCTTAGTGAGCTCTTTTGTAAAGTGGTCAAGTGTGATCACTTCCATTGTAATTGAGTGAAGTTGTAGAGGCATCGGCCTCAAGGCGAGCTAGTGTGCTCAAGGTGGTGAAGTGTCATCACGGGAGACGGACAAGTGTTGTCCTTGTATTGTTGATCCGGTGGGATCCTCAATAGTGGAAATCCTTCAAGTGTGAAGGCGGGGACGTAGAGCGTGGCTCGAACCTCGGAAACATATCGGCGTGTTTGCGTTTGCTCAATTCTTCTAACTCTATCTCTTTAATTACTTGCACCTTTACCTTGTTTAATTCTTGCAAGTATTTGTATTGTGATAATTGTTAGAGTTAAATTTTTAAATTCCGCATAATTGCCATTATCATATAGCCATCACCTATTCACCCCCCCCCTAGGTGATTTCAACTTTATCCCCTCCTTTTGTATAGGGGATTGCGTCCTAGAGAAAAAGTCTATAATAGAGCTTTGTGTCTCATTGTAATCTTTTTTACTTTAGTGGAACCTCTCTCTTTTGGCACTATGATTTTTACTCCTAACAGGATTTTTCACGTAAATTCTCTAGTGTTTGCATTGTTCTATTCTTTAACTTATTAATCCCATTACAATTGAGTGTAGATAAATTCTCCTAAGGAATTTACACCTACACCATTTATAGACTGTGAATGAGTTGCATACATCGTGCATGCATGTTTTATAATTGGTTGAAGTAAAGGTTAAGAAACTAGTTGCAGTTTACAGAAGAAAAGGAGAATATATGTAGAATAAAAATCACTTTTCATATATTTAGCAAAGATGGGGTGATCTATATAGAAAATTTGGCGGTGATGGTGTGGGGTGTGCATGCACGCGTGTTTTTTTTTTGTGTGTTTGAGGGGGGGGGGTGTTAGTTTTCTAATAAATGAATGTAAGTGGGGGATTAAAGAGAAACAAGTTAACTTATAAACGGGAATGCTTAATGGGAACGATAAATCTACAATATAGATGCATAGATATTGGGCCAACGTCTAATTAATTTGATTAAAATACCTATTTAACTAAGAGATTTTAGTATGTGGGGGATTAAAGAGAACAAGTTAACTTAAAAATGGAATGCTCGATGGAAAGGGTAAATCTACAATATAGATCGACCCCCATGTCTAAATAATTTGTAAATACGTATTGGGGCCTATGCCTAATTAATTTGATTAAATCCCTATTTAATTAAAAGATTTTAGTATCAAGACCAACATTTATACAACCAATGTATATTTCTAATCAGTTCAAATACTATTTAGGCTGTCCGCAACTTGCATTTACAATAAATTGAGTCAAACACTTAACTAGAAAATGATTGGGGAATGGGCAAAATTAGGCTGTAAATTCATATCATCTCGCACTTTACATGAAAATTGATTTTGTAAAAGTCAAACCCTAAACCATAGATGTAATTGATGAGATATCCATGACTCTTCTAGTAAATAGTCCTTGTTTCTATGGGCATATGTACGGAACAGATATTGCCACCCTCAAAAATGAGAAAGGCCCATCAAAATATTTACAAGTGTGCAATTATTTTTTGACCATTCCGCCTTTGATATAAACTCCAAACTATCCCTTTCTTCTTCCTCCTTCCTCTTTCCTTCATCTCCCTCATTCTCCTTCTCCGATGACCCCCGCTTCCCCTCCGCCTCTCCGACCTTCCTCTGGCGAACCCTTCCCTCTCAACCCCTCCCCCCTCCGGCGAACCTCCTCCCCCATCCCTGTTGTCTCCCCTCCCCCCCACCCCTTCCCGACCTCCCCCTGATCTCCCCGACCGCCCCTCCTCCCCCTCTCCTCCTCCGGATCTCCCCTCTCCTCCTCTTGACCTTCCCCTCCTCCCACATGATCTCCCCTACCCCATGTTGTTCGGCCAGATTCCGACCGAATAGACTGTGATCTGTTCGATCGGATCTGGCCGAACATACTGTGGTCTGTTCGGCCAGATCCAAACGAACAGACCACAATCTATTCGCTGAATCTGGCCGAACAGCTTGGGGGAAGGGGAGATGGGGGGAGATCCCGGGGGGGGGGGGGAGAGGAGGGGGAGGGGAGAAGAGGGGAGATTGGGGGAGGAGGGGGAGGGTTTCGCCGGCGAGAGGGAGAGAGTTTGCCAGCGAGAGGGGAGGAGAGAGGGTTCGCCAGCGAGGGGGGAGAGTTTACTGGCGATGGGTTCACCAGGGGGAGAAGAAATGGGTATTTTGACAATTTATAATTTTTTTAGGAGGGACCTTTATCAAATTTGGGGGTGCTCTAATCCACGGGGCGCCTTCCTCATTTTGAGGGTGGCAATATCCGTTCCCGCACATGTACCTTCTCTAATTCAAAAACCATAGTGTGAAAGTGGGTTAGCTCGTGGTAACACTCCTCCCTCCAAAGGGAATATCCCAAGTTTGAGTTCTTTTGTTGTCGAACGGGGAGTTGGCTTGAGTCATTTTGTGGGATGTGTGAGACTCCTCTAATTTTTTTTTTTTGGTTACATTGTACTGGCATTCCAAGCAAAGAGAGGCCCACTTTTAAATCCATAAATCCACAGTCAAGGTCATATTCTATTGAACAACCAAATACTTAAGCCCTAAGCTATTAACAGGGACTACATGCATGTGGAACGAAAGCACCAGTTAAAATGAGTTTTTGGCTGACTTGCCCAAAAAGAAAACTATTCTTACTAAGGACGATTTGCATAAAAGAAATGGAAATGACCGTTCGCATATGCCATGTGTACGTCAACATTGACTACTAGGAACTTTTGTATTGTTTATTAGTTGTTTGATACACAGATCGTAACTGGGAGTTGAACCTGTGGACTTCTCACAATCCACTCACCCTTTAATCAGTGAGTTAGGTCTTACCAGAGAGTCGTGTTGTTTCTTGAAGAGGTTTAAAATGCATAGATTTCTTCTTGAAGAGGTTTAAAATGCACAGATTTCTTAATATTGTCCATTTGCTAAAGAGTAGTGGCGTTGTTTCTTGACGTAGTTTAAAATGCATGAATTTTTTGGTACTTTGAATGTTGTATTAGGGTGAATGGAGGAAGGAAAAAAACCTACAAAAAGAAGTTGAGAAAAAAAGGATTATATATACCTATCAAAGCCAAATAAACAAAAGATATTCTAGAGACAAGACATAACGCGTGTGGTTCTCAATTATTTATAGTCTTGATAACAACTAAAACTAATACTTGAGCGTATTCATTAACAACACAGGGAAAAGGAGAAACTAAAAGAGGCATTACTAAAGGTTGTGGATGACTCAACTATTGTGGAACTATGACATGACATATTGCAGGACGAGTAGTGATCAATTAGATAATTTTTTTCAGTTATGAATGCTTTGTATGTCAAGCAAAACTGCTAGTCACCCTAGAATGTTATTGTACATTTCCCTCATGATATTTGTATTCTATTTTGGTAGGATTACACTAGCTAATATAAAAAAGAATGGTCTCCTTGTCACAATTTCTTTTTGTCCGAGCGTAAAAAGATAAATTTCTACACCATCAAAACTGATCATAAAGAAATTTTTTCTCGTGATTCATATAAAAATTTTATCTGTCTGTCTGTCTTCACTTTCGCGTGCAAGAGAGAATGAGAGAGAGGGAGAGAGAGCTGCCGCGATGCTTCGTGTTCCCCGCCCCTTCACCATCACTGCCCTTTTGCCGCCACCGTTGCCCACCACTCTGGTCTTCCTCTTCCATCTTCTTTCACCGATCTCGGCCAACTTTTTTTCTCTTTCTCACTCCGCCGCTCGGTCACAGCGATATGCCAGCATTTAAAACTATGACAACTCGCCGCGTGAAACACGCGCATTTTTGGGAAAAAAAAAGACCAGAAAAATCCCACTCGCGTCGGCTCTTTTGGGTTTTTTCATCATTTTTGGCAACGTTTTTCACGGACACCTGGCAACAACCGATTGGGCACTGTTTCCTCTCCTAAATAAGAACTAAAGATCTGCAGCTTTTCGTTCCGCGGTGCCAATTACCCCCGCAACCCCAACCACCTCTCCTTCCCCCGCGGCCGCGGCTCTCTCTCTCTCTCTCGGCCACCGTTTGCCCCATGGATCGGGGAGCAGGTGAACTTTATTTGAAAACTCTAGATTTTTTTTGTCGTTGTGAATTCTAGATTCTTTTGTAAATTTTATGTATTTATTTTTTTCTGTTCTGACGTTCAGTGATCGAGTTCCTTGGACAAGTCCCATTGCTACAGAGGCTCCCCAGTTCTTCTATCAGGAAGATCGCTGAGCTCGTTCAAGTCAGGCGTTACGGTGAGATTCTCAATTTCTGAGACTTTTTTTTGTTGATTTATCTGTCGTAGAGTGATCGCTGAAGGAAGTTGATCATTGATAATGGTGTTTAATTAGAAACGATAGATATTGGAATCAAGAATAAGGTGATAGGCTGTTGCTAATGTAGTGAATGAATGCTTTGGGTATGTTATTTATTTATTTATTTTAATTTGGTGGAAGTATGAGTGTTTTCACTTTACAATTTTATTTGGAGATTCTTTTTAGAGAATTATTGAACTTGACTTTTTGGGGGCCTGCTAAATACTTGAACCATCTAAATTCTGAAGCTTTATGCAGCTGGAATGCGGAATTAGCAGCCAAGTCCTGGAATTATAACTGCAGAGATGTAGGAAGTGGGCATTGTTTTAATCTTGACAGCCAATAAAATTTTGTCAAACTAAATGAAATTTCAGTGACATCCGCCAAATCGGAAAATTTCTGGTTGGTATAGAAATTGGGCATGCGCACTCTACATGTGTGCGCTCTCACTCAGAAACTCGACAGAAGTGTTTGTTCCTGGCAGAAGAGCATCCTCCTGAGCTTTGGTGATGTCTTTGTTCCTGGCAAAAGAGCATCCTCCTGAGCTTCGGTGATGTCTCGATCCTGTTCAATTCCTTGCCAACTGGCAAATGGGCAAACACATATGTCTCAACATACTCAACTCGTCTGAAACTCGTCTGCAATTTTCCCTATCCCGCCTAATCTCATTTGAAAATTTCTCATTGGAGCACACATTAATTAATAGGTTTGAGTCAAGCTAACCCGAATCTAACCCATAATAATTATCACGAAATCTTGAACCATCCAAAACCCTTAACAAACAAATAAAATGAAGATACCCTCCGGTATTCGTAGCTAAGATAGCCATTATTGGCAAGCTAATATAGCATGGTGGGGCGGTTGTAGGCGATTTCTATGGCGGTCAGCAGTCGGCTTCCCTTGTGCGTTGGGCTACAACAAATCATGTGATTGGGATATTAAAGAAAAGTAGAGAGATAGACTTGGAGGTCCATGATTGTGAGGGGAATGTATCAGAAAGTACTAGTTGGGTAGGTGAGGTGGGTCATGAAGTGGTGGACATTCTCAGTGATGACTAAGGCTGCAGTGCTTGTTGGAGTTTATAAAGAAGAAGTTTGAGTGAACCTGGTTCTTATACCAAGCTTTGATGCAGTCGTGCATACTCATGGAAGAGGTACCTTTCCAAGACTCCTTCGTTTGGAAAAAGATTCCTTCATAAAGTCTTTTTTCTTTTTTACTATTCTATTCCCAACGTCGCGTATGTGACTTGTCTTCCCCAATAACTAATGAAAGCTCATATTTAGCTTGAGATTCTCCCAAGAGATAATAAATTGATTGTAGTCATTTTCACTTAGCAACTCCCCTCTCTCGTAGTGCCACGCCAGTTTGTAGTTCACTCTAGTTAGACATTGCTTTAATTATCATGATTGGAGATGTTTTCATTTATTATTTGGTTGAATATGGATTTCATGTTGGGAATTTGTAGCGATTGACTATACAATTTGCCTCTGAATGCATTTTAAGTACAACTTTTGTAACCAAACTATAGATTGATATTTAATCTCATTTTCCAAACTTTTTGTGGTTGGATCTTGGAATAGCACACACCTCTAACTAAATCAACTAGATAGGCTTCAGTGGCAGTTTCAGCTGTAGTGTTTACAAAATTTCTGTTTGAAACTATAGATGCCTAACCGAAGACCTAGTTATCCATTTAATCTTATTCGAACTATATGCCACTCCAAATTTTTATATTGTTGAAGAAAAGTTGTAAGCTGGACTTGAGTCTTGTACTTCCCATAATCCAACCAGGACCCTTCCCCACCTAAGCTAAGGTGAACGAAGTGATTGTTAGTATTGATCCAAAAACAACTTTTTTTGGCTTGCTGCAAGCCCCAGTCTATGCGTGTTGATCTTTAATTATAACTCAAAATATTGATAAGCTTTTGAAGTGTATATATGGAACCAAAACAAGTTAGAAGGTATATATATGCTAAAATTAAGGCTAATTTTCATAATGCCCCCTTAAACTTTCATGGTTTTCTCAGAAAACCCTCTCAACTTAAGAAATCTCAAATAACCACGTTGAAGTATCCTTAAAATTACCAATGAATCACATCCGCTAAACAACTATAGGATAATCCCACATCACTATCCCCTTTCAAGTGCAACCCACATGACTACCCCCAGACAACTACTTATCGAAAGATGGTTTATTTGGAAATTTTAAGAATACTTCAAGGTAGTTATTTGGGATTCTTAAGTTGAGGGGGGTTTCTAGAAAATCATGAAAGTCTAAGGGGGCATTAAGAAAATTAGCCTAAAATTAAATACTTCAGCTTTAGAATAATGTCCTCAAATAAGAATTGAAGAAGTGACTAGAGAGGACAGGAGGTGATAAATACATTTGTCTATACGTGGTACCTCTTTATTTATCAATGAAGAGGAGTGTAGTTAGTGGTCCGTTAAAAAAAACAATGAAGAGGCTCCAACTTGATTTTGTCTAGAAAATGAAAAGCATACTACAGCTAAAGAGCTAAAGCTGGTGCACCTTAATATATTCAATTTAAGGACCAACAAAGTGATAGATTTAATTGGATCAATGGTTCAAGTCTTTGCTACTTACTCTGTTGCATTACAAGGAGTGCACTCTCTACAATTTTATTTAGTGTTTCCTGCTCGAGACCTGTGGATCCTTGTTTTAACCATTGCTAAAACAAAAAACCAATTCAGGACTTACTTAGCTCAGCCATCCATCTTACAGGTTTACTGCCTTAGAAGTCTTTTGCGATGAAGATTTGTTGATCTTTATTCTTTGTAATGCCTAGTGCCTTTTATTGGAGTCTTGGGTTGTAAACATATTTAACCACTTAACCATTTATTCTATATAACTAAGCAAAAACCACTTTTGGAAGCAACTATTCTCCGTATTTTTAGGAAAAATAAAACAAGAGAAAATTCCATACCTATTTGCTTTGCTCTCAACCATCCATGTCATCCCAAGCCTCTCTTTCTTTCTCCTTTTTCTCCTCTCACGTCATCCCTTTTCTCCCCTATACTTTTTGTTACATTTATTTATTTTTGTCAAATCATATCTTTCTCTCCCTTCTGTTTCTCTTTTTCCTATTTCACTTTCTCATTTGTTAGATCATCATCTTTCTCCACCCCCATCAGTGTTGTTTGAAATAAAACACCTGGTATATCAGTACCGACGGTTCTCTAATAGCTGTGTTAAATACTATATCGGCCTAGCGTGTATCGGTCTTTAAACAATACCCCTGCTATACCGATCGAGCATGAATGTTTTAACACTAATCAATCAGTATACCAGTTTGTTTATGTATTTTACTTTTTGTATTACTAATTATTTTATACACATATTTTATATAGTTTCTGAGTACTTTAAAATTATTAATATTAATTATTAATAATTATTTTTCTCGATGATATACCGGCCATGCCGACTGGTATATCAGTCTGACCGATATTTTACAAAATATGATGTTTTGAACATTGCCCACCACAGTTGACCCCCCAATAAACAAATGAAATTTTTTTTGAATTTTTAGAAATCATTTGGTGAACTAATGAATAAATGTTAAAAGTTGTTTCTTCTTTTAATTTTTATTGTCTTCTCGTTCTGTGATGATATCAATATGTCCATTAAATATCTTAAAAATAAAAGAAAATAAAAATATTGATGTGAGACGGAGGGAGATTTAGGGTTTGTGGTGGGAATTTTGTAGAATTGGGGAAAGACAAGAGGAAAAAAGATATGATCGCGGATCGCAACCCAGATCTTGGTTTCACCGCCTATGATTCAATTCATGGGGATCAAAATCAATACCCAAAGCAAATAGCTTCATTTTTATTAAAATCATTTAATAATTTCAAAGATCACTACATGGTTATATATAGCCTACAACGTGCACTATACGTGCAATTATTGATTACATCAAATCTCACCAAATATAACCTCATCTAAATTCAAATAACTCCTAATCTCAACTAAATTTATCCAAATCTAATTTAAATAAAAATCTCAAATTTACTACATCTAAATCGTTTGTTTTTCCCATCATTCTCCCCTGTTTGAAAACATTTATCCCCAATAAATGTAGTGGTAGGTAAAAGGTAAGCACAATCGGATTGAAACACATTACGATCCTCAATCAGGCCAAGGTGGTGGTCAGAGAATCAACATCGATGCATCATGGCTGAACCAAAGTGGTGAAGGTGGAACTGGTTTTCATGACTAACTGGCTATCATCGATGGTACCTCGAATAAGGCACATGCAACATGCCGAGGCAATTTTTTTTTGATGAAGACTGAATTGATTGTACTCTGTACCATAAGAAATCTGAACTCCTGTAAACCTTTTGTCTCTAGAAGGACCTGCAAGGGATCGTATACATCAGGCAATCTCAGGGGTAAGAGAACCCTCACAGCTGGCGTAGACACTAACTCCATGGCAAGCTCCGCTGGGAGGTTTGCTAAAATCTTTACAAGAGGCTCTTCTATCTCTGGCTCGGGCTCATCAACAATTGTTGGCTCTGACTCTGGCTCAATCTGGCTCATCAACAACCGTTGGCTCTTTATAATCTTCCTTAGATGAATACTGAAAGTGTGGAGCATATAAGCATGAAGATCTTTTAAACAACCAACATCGATAGTCGATATGGTTGCCTTTTCTCCAACAATAAGCTTTTCCAACAAGCTTCATTTGGGCATAGCGAACTTTTGTTCAGATTTTAGAATAAAATAACTGAACAAATCTTTCAGATTGCTTTCCCACTTCTCATACCCATATTGACCATCAGAACCGGGAGAGCCACATATATATCCTTTTCCACTTCCTTGTTATCAGCTTCAGTATATATATATTTCACAAAAGTAAAATTTCATAAATAAACTTTTAGAATAGAAGTTCAGAAATTACCTAAGAATCTCAACGATTCAAATTGAACTCAAATCAGACTGAAACGGGGTCTGAAATGCCGATTTTCTGTTGTGAGAATGGTACCGGCATCAAATAGAAGCTTGTGGAGGTCAGATCTGGTATCCAGCTGCTATGAAATCTTTCCAATAGCTCTGAGACTCAATCATGCATTCAACACTTCGAACGAGACTCCAATCGTACTCCGAACGGGCCTGAAACTCTGCAATGAACAGTAACTATGAGCAGTAAATTTATTGTTCACGGAACAGTAAATTTACTGTTCATGAAACAGTAAAATTTTTTGAAGTGGATTTTATGGAAGTGAAAAGCAGGAAATTCGGCTCTGATACCAAATTGATGTGGAATGTAGGAGATTTAGGGTTTGTGGTGAGGACTTTGTAGAATTGGGGAAGGACAAGAGAGGAAAAGAAATGATCGCGGATCACAAGCCGGATCTTGGCTTCACCGCCTATGATTCAATCCATGGGTATCGAAATCAATACCCAAAGAAAATAGCTTTATTTTTTTTATCAAAATCATTCAATAATTTTTAAAGATCACTACATGGCTATATAGCCTACAACGTGTATTATACGTGCAATTATTGATAACATCAAATCTCACCAAATCTAACATCTAAATTCAAATAACTCCTAAATCTCAATCAAATTTATCCAAATCTAATTTAAATAAAAATCTCAAATCTACTAAATCTAACCGTTTGTTTCCCCATCAAATATGTCACGCCCCGCTTCCCAAAATGCGCGGAAAAGGAGGCGCGACGAGAGTCGGCGACGTATATACGTAAGGAAAATACCCCACGTATACACGCTAAGCCTAAATTAACCTGAACAAGCTATAAATCTGAACCGTGAAAATAAATGATCACTGCAATAATACATATAATGACAATCACAATGATAGCAGATGAATAATGACAAGAAAATGGCTGCTGAATGCGATAAAGGAAAAATCAAGAAATGACAGGAATATAAAAGAGGTGAGGATACCAGGACAGAAGAAAGAGCGTCCAGTCCCTCACAAGATGAACAGTCTCATCGAACACCTGCACATTAGAACAATCGTCCAATATCTGGACGTGCAAATCCAGGGTCGTCAGAACGCGACCATGGTGTGTGTAAAAGGAACAGCTCGTGCATGTAAACAGTGTATAGAACAATAACAAAAGTAACTGCAACACAAAATAACATGATAAATGAACAGCTGAATAATAATAACTAGAGTAAGAGTACAGGTACAAAACAAGTAAAACTACTGTAACAAACAGCAGATGTCAAGATATGTAACCTATCACATGTCACTAGGTTGGTATCCAAGTTTGATCATAAATCTGGTCCTGGTTACAATTATGTGTCTATCACAGTGGTATAAAGGTACAGTCAGGTGATTAATGTCAGTCACAATGCATTAACAGTTCATTATCATTTATTATGTTAGCGAACACCAATTGCCACCTGTAGTAGACGCATCCCATACTACGCCTACTACACGTGTCAATCAGGGTCCTAAGTTATTGAAATTAACAGAAGAGACATTGTCCATACTTTAGGTGGGTTCCGTACATACCCGGAACCACGGCCCAATCACCTGGCGCTGAACCAGGTCCTACCGCTAGGTAGTCAATAACAATAACAATAACAATGTGTCAATACAATGACAATATGAACAATACGGGATGTCAGTCATCCCCCGGAACCCTGCAGTGGAACCGTATCTCAGCTGCGCAACCTGTATCCTAGGTCCACCCAAAATACAGACGCTGTCTCCTCCATTAATTTCCCCAATCCCAGTGTAAGTTGTCAATTTACATTATTATTTATAACAATCAATATCCATGTCATTTCGATTACTGGGACGATACAGTAACAGTAACAATATCAATGTAACAATAACAATATGAACAATATTACCGTATAACCGGTAGAACAATAGAACAATGAAAGTGTTACGGTCCAACATATTTTCCCAGTAACTTTCAATAACATGGATTATACAGTAACAGTCCTGATACTGCTCAATAGACAGTCTTAACTAAAACTGATCCTAATCTCATCCATCCCTACTGAAAAGATATCAGAACTGATCTATCGACTCATAGTCTCAATAACAATCACTATGAACATCAAACATTGAATCCAAGTCCAAGTATCCGATACGGTAATCACCATCATAATAACTCAATCTCTATTAACTGAAGTAATCCAGTCTCTAACATCATAACAAGTCTACATCAATATCTGAAAGAATCATCAACTAAGTTATCATCGATAAAAAATATCAAGTCTGGAAAGTATTCTACTTGAAATATATCATCTCATCTTAATGCAGATCGGGCTTTATCATAAAGTATGTAAATCCAATGCCACCTATAACTCAAGTTCAGTCCAACTCACAGTCCAACTCTGAATAAGTCCATGTACTGATCCAATCGTCATAATCTTTTAGTAAAGTAAGATCATATCTGATATGTCCTCAAATACCCGAATAAATTCTTAACTGATTTATCACCAAGTAAAGAATATCAAGTTTGATAATTGTTCAGATAAAATATAGATTGTAAACTACAATCACGAACCAATCCAACATAAGATCAGTCTAGTGTATAGTCCAAGTTCCTCCACATTTAGTTCCAGTCCGAAATAGTAATCATCTATTCATGAAATGATATAACTCTGATATCTCAATGTCCAATACAAGATCCATACATATATCTGATGCTCAACTATGTACTTAATTTATCCAATCAATAGATCGAGTCAAGTCACAGTCTAAAGGTATATCAAGAATAGGCCTAAGCCAACAACGACAAACTACCAACACATGAAATGACGCTGAATCCAGCTCATATCAACTAGGTAATTAAAGTGAACATTTATAGATGTCTCATAAAGTAATACAAGTGATCGAACTAGTAAAATATAAAAGAAACTCACATGAAATGATAAGAGCGACATATAAAGCATATGACAACGATAAATACACATAAACGAACACTCACATAAAATGACGAGGTTTCGGAACCGAATCTCCGTCTGGTCTTCACTGCACGAACTGGCACTGATCTACGGATCATCCTATAGATCGGTCTTCGAATCTCCTATGTGTCGGGTTCACAACGGCACGAATCCGAATCGTGTCCGAGTCTCCTAAAGCTGGGTTCGGATCTCACCGAACAAATCCAAAATGCTGTAACATGTAACTGAACATACCAATAAATATAAATACATGCTAAACACTCACACGTGCATACGGACACATACGTGTACACCCACGTACACATACGTATACAAGCATACACAACAATACATATATATAAACATGCCTACATATAATATACTTACATATATACTGATGCATAATTACACACATACCTATATACATTAATTTAATGCAAACATATCCAATTTAATTAAATCCCATTTATTAATCACTAAATATTCACATAAATGATTAAAGAATAAATTCATGCATAAATATATACCATGCATAAATATCCAAATTAATAATATCTATTATTAACTATAATTACCTATACATATTAATTAATTAACATACATGCATTCATATACATCATGCATACACATGCATGCATCCAAACTTGCAAAGACACTCACGCACACATATACAAACACACAATTAAATAACTTCTCAATTATTACACAAATGCCATTATACATGTAAATAAGGCTAACCTCGGTGCATCTTGCGGCGTACCGATGGAGACTCCGACGGAGGCGTACGGGGCCGCGGAGAGTGTCGTTGGATAGAGCAACTCGCCGTGAAGGGCGTGGGGTGCGTTCGCGCTCGCCGACGGCGATCAACGGCATCCCGCGGAGAGCCCGAAAATGGTTCGGAGCAAGGTTTTGCCGCACATGAAATGAAACACACACTAATTAAATTATAGCACCTAAATATAAAAACTCTCCCAAATAATTAATACTCACACATTCACTTCAACACATAATTAAAGCACATAAAAATGAAAATACTCCCCACGCATTAATACTCCCACACAGTATACACCCCAAAATAAATTCATAACAAAAGAGAGGATGGAGAAGAGGCTCACGGCAAGGGAGGACAGCGACCAATGGGGTTGTTATGCATTGCCTTGTTGCACAAGCTAGGGGACGGTGGAGTCAAGGAGGAGATGATGGCCAGGTGCACAGGCCATGAATGGCTATAGGTGCCTACGGGGGAAGTGGTGGGAGCACGGCAGTCGAAGGTAATAGCGCTGGCTGGGGTGCCCAGGGTGGATCCACGCTGATGCGACCAAGTCTGGCTGTTGCTTGGCTAGAGGGTGACTCGGCCAATGGCTGTAAGATGTGCTGCGGGTGTTGAGTGTTGGGGAAAAGGAAGATAGGGACAAGGTCTGTCGTTGGTGATGGATAGGAGAGAAAAAAGGTGATTGGTTGGGATTATGATTAGATTTTTAGGATTAGTTATGGTTTAGATTAGGATAAGATGTGGTTGTTAGAATTGGGTTTCGGGTCATGGGTAGTGGGTCTTTGGGTTGTGGGTAATGAGTATAGTTAAATGGGTATGGGTAGAGAGATAGCCTATTCGATGTGGGTATGGATCAAGGAATAGGCTAATGGTTATGAGATATAGGGTATTGGGTTAACGGTTAGAATTAGGAATCAAAGAAAGAGGAACAATAGTAACAATAACAACATATATATATAATAACAATACCACTGCTAATAATAATAAAAATTAAATACAGTAAAAATAAATACTTAAAAATATAAATGCAGTATTATTAGTTCGGGGATATTACAAAATATCTGTTTTTCAAATACTTTACAAAATGACCATTTTCTTCCATATAAATCTTATTATGGTTTTGACGCTATGGCCTATGGGGAGAGTAATAATTTTTAGAATTACTAAAATAATATTTACGTTTTATCATTGGAGTGGAACTTTTCAATATTTAAAATTAAATCACTTTTTTCTTTATAAATTTCTCTCCTTCTTAATCAAAAATTAAACGCAAATAATGTTAATTAATTAGTTTAAATAAATATTTCCCTTCAAAAAAATTTAGATAATTTATTGTTAACATTATCCTACCCTTTCTATGGCATTGTTTTTATTTCTAAGAAAAATCAAACACTTCAGTCCCATACCAATTTTAGTTTGTCCTTTAAAATTTTAAAAAAAATAAAAAAGAATATAAGATATTCTTTTAAATACTTAGCAAAATAACCATTTTCTCCCATATTCTCATTCTTATTATAATTTTAAACTAATGGGAGAATAATTAAAATTTACAAAACTACAAAATAGCAATTATATTTCTTTTAATTTGTTTTGTTTTTGGTTCTTTTAATGTTTATGCTAAAATAACTTTTCTTTGTATGCAATTTTCTCCTTATTCCAATTTTAAAAATAAAAAATGTAATGTTAGTACTAACTGATTAGCTTAACTAAATAACCTTATTCAAAACATTAAGATAATTGACTTTTAATATTGACCAACTATACTACACTTTTACATCTATGTTTATCTCTAATATAACTTTGTACCTAACAAAACTCAAAAATTTTAGTCTATACTTATTTTATCTTCCACCCTATTCTAATTTCATCTGTGGTCCAATTTCTAATTAACTTATTCATTTTAAAATGTTCTTTTTTGAAATTACTAAACTTATTATTATATTTTTTAAAATATCTAATATGGTATGATATCTTATCATGATAGCATTCTCTTCATCTTCCACTCAAAAAATCATAATTATTATATTAATGCTAATTGATTATTTATTAATTAGTTTAAATAAGTAATCAATTATGACTCTTATGTATCATATTCATATATTTATTCATACTGTACAGTTAATGTTATAGGTTTACAAAAACCAGGTAATTATTTATTATCCATGTAAATACTAATTAAAGAGCTTACATTTACATAAGAACTTAGAAATATTATAAAAAAGAATGAGACACCCCAAAAATCCGCAGATACGAGAAAAATGATCCCCTTACGGGAGAGATGTAGAGAGATTTAGTTCTTAAGAAGGTCACAACTATCCTCCACGAATAGAATTTGCCTTCGTAAAATTTTAGTGTGCAACTCTGTTAGCACACAATTTCAATAACGTGTTCTTTAAAAATAATAATAATAAATCAGTTTGGATCTTAACTTAGATTTACATTAAGAGATCTTTTTAAACATGGATTCAACCAAATTATCTCTAAGGCAAGCTAAATCTCAGTAAAATTTGAGCTGAAATAAAAGAAAAGAAAAAGTGCAATAAAACCAATTCAATCATCTACACAAAAGAATTAAATTACATGAAGATATTCAAACTAATACCTACAACTTGAAAAGATTTGAACAAATAATAACCAACTTGAAATATTATTTTAACAATTACTAATACTTGAGTTAAACTTGATGGACTGAATTTTATTCCATCTTTAAGGTAATTAATCTCTTTTTGAGCCCGTGCAGCTAGTCTACTTTCTATTCTACCTGAACCAAACCCATCATGTACCACCTACTTATCCACTTAAGTGGATGCGAGACAGTTCATCCGGACCTAATAAATCTTCACCTTGGCTCAAATCTGTTGTTGCCCAATTTGAACCACAAACACTCCTAGATACACCTTAAGAAAGAATTATGATAACAATTTGATTTAACACGACACCCAAACATCTCAATAGGATTCTTCACAGTAGGATCTTCTGAAGGCATTACGCATATCTGCAATAGCATTGCAACTCCAAATCCCAGCAGAATATAAGTTTTCCTAGGGTATAGAGTTCCAAGAAGAATGGATCCAAGAGAGAGGTTAAGTGAAAACATGATCTCCCCTCCCTAGTGCCCCACACCTTACCCCGTCCTACTCTTCACCTTCCCTAATTTTCTCCACGCCAACAAATCCCCATTTCTCTATTTCTTTTCTATTTCTCGTTCTTTATTTCCTCTTCAAACCTTTATGGGTTCTCAACGGGCCTTGAATGTGTATATCGTCAAAACTGGTGTGATCCAAAGAACCTAGTAAAGGTAACGAGGGTTCTGACAGTGAGAGGACAAGGAAGAAACACATGGTCAACAACTATGGATGAGGTGCCTTGACAATTTTAGAAATTGCTTGGAAGAAGTTTGTGCTGACACTGAAATCAAGCCACAACTATTGGCGTAATCTTTGTTACACAGACACGACAACATTAAAATGGACACGAATTCTTTAAAATATACATGACACGTGTGTTCGACACGCGTGTCGGACACGACACGGCTTCGTGGTAGGAGTGTCTGTGCTACATAGAGCGTAACCAACAACTTGCCATCAATAATAGTTGGCATATTGAAGCTGTTGTGTTATGGCGGCGAAGATTATGTCTGGTGTTGGTTAGGTGTTGCTATTAAGTGCAACATTGAGGTGCTGCAAAGAAAGAAGCTTTTGTGTGAGGCAAAAACAAGGCGCCCAATGAATAAGTATCTTGTGAAGCATGTTTGATGTTACTTCATGATTTTCAGTGCATTCCTGATGTGAAATGGTGCGTGCGTGCCACGTAGGGAATCAATGATATGCTCAAATTTGCTACGATTCACCAAATAGAAAGATCTTCGGCAAGAAAATAACTCAAAACTAGTAGTGTTGAAAATGGATTTAAACAAGATCGTAAGTGTAGCTTTTCGAAACAGAGTGAGGGGAGAGGTGAGGGAGAGAAGATGATGAAATAAATAGGCAAGGGAGAGTAGTTTTCAGATTTTCTTCATCATCATTCATTAGAGAGAGGAGGAAGAAAGGAGATGAAGACAAGAGAGAGTTCAGACAAGATACCTTTTTTCATAACATTCATCCCTCCAATACAAGGTACAATTGCCTCATATAGGCTACAATTTCTTAACCACCCACTATCACAGGTTATATTGCCCACTACTACAAATTATAACTACCCACTACCACCACTACATGCAACTAAAATACATGTAAATACAAAAGAAAATACAAGTAAATACTATAACAAATATACTGAAATACAAATACAAATGGAACAAGATGTCCCTATCAATTCTCCCCAGATGGAAGAGAACTCGACCCCCTTGAGTCAACTGTAGAGCTGCTCTTACTGCTGTAAGTTTGTTTTTTACATCTCAGAATTTTAGTCAGGTTGCACCATAAATTCATTATCGAAAATGTTATCAATTTTTTCTGCTTTATAGGATGAATATTTGAAAGTAGAGAAATGAAGGACTCTCAAAAATTGGCTCAAGATAAGGCTCATCAACCAGTGGGTTATCTATGGATAATCAAAATCTTGTAAACCACTTAGTCTTCAATATTGAAAATAAAACTGATGCCAAATCTATAACATAAGTATTGTAATTTAAATTCTTTTAAGATTTTAAAAATTCTAGTACTACAGACTTGCAAATCTTTAACAGTTTCTTGGGGAAACCATTTCGGACGAATCCGAACTATTACAAAATTGTCAACACTAAAAAGTTTTAAATTTCTTTCATGATGTCAGATCATAACTTATAAATAGCGTTGTTTGTTCAAATATTTCACTGATTTCTCATGTAGAACTTGCATGTGTGTGGCAAAATATGATGCAGACTCAAATATTTAAACCTAAAATGTAGACTCAGAAACTCTATAATAAAATGCAGTAGAGAACTAAACTAAGTGCCTATCATTGCTAAAAGAGTCTTCCAAAGGATATCTAGGGAACTTTGACTTCTTATTGGATATTAAAAGTTTTAGGCACTTGGATTATCGGATCAATAATATACATGATCTCGATCAAAAGGGGTTTTCAGAGGAATGATCCTAAAAGTATGTAACAGCTTACCTGTTTTAACAGTGAAGATGAAAGTCACGCAAACAGGTCAAGGTAGAGGAGATGCACCATTAAATTTAACAGTAACGATAAAAGAGTTGATAATCTGTAAAGCATTATATTCTCCCATAACTACATCTTCAAAATTTTTGGATATAGATCGAACATATATGATAATATCCTTGGTCTGACCTACACTCTTTGTTACTATATAACTCCAGAATTTGTCCTCGTAGAAATGGTTTATCCGGACAAGGAACTGTTGCTTGTCATCTAGTGACAAATCAAGTTGCTCTTTGAGTTCAGTATTCATGGTAGAATCCTTCCTATAATATGGCAAGTTAGGAATGTTAGGATTTTGCCTTGTTTTTTAAGAGGAGATGATGGTCCAAGAAAATTCGATTGAATTGGAGAAGACGATGGCTTGAAGTAGAAGAAGCAAATTAAGGTGAAGCAGTTTCCTTTTCAGGCGATTGCAAGTTTCCTTTTCAGGAGGAGTATGAATAGGATTCAATTCCTATTCAATGAAGATTTATTTTTTTAAAGATTAAAGGGTCTAGAATTCTTCTAGATCAAGGAGATCAACTCCTAATGGGATTGATCAAGATTCTTTAAGCATTCAATGGTCAAGATCATCTCATAGTCCAAATAGAAGTTGTATTGTAAAATTCTATAAATAAAGAATTGTAACTTAGGATTTAGGTGGAGCAGAAGAGGAGAATAAAGTTGTGGTGAATAACAATGTAAGGTCCTAAAAAGCCAACAAAGCGAGGAGCAAAGTGAAAGTGCATAGAGAGAAGATATACTCTTGTAATCTAGGCGTGGATTCAAGGGGAAGGTGAATACTCTTGTGTCATCAAGAGAAATGTTAGATCTCTTTGTATCAAATTTATTAATAAAGCTCTCTCAAGTTCTCACCCCGTGGATGTAGGTCAAGTTTGGGCCGAACCACATTAAATTGTGTGTTTTTTCTTATATCTTTTAATATTCATCTTGTATGCTCGAGGTAATCGATCTCATGGCATGTTTGAGGTCGTCGGTGGGGATTTCTGTATCTCTCAACTATTGGTATTATAGTAAGTATGGTATCCTGGGTTATGCACGCAACAATTGATATCAGAGTATATCAATTTAGTTTCAACAAATGGTATCAGAGCTGATAGTGTTCGTTCAAGACTCAAGTGCTCTAAATGAAGAAGAAGATGTCAAGTCTAAATAGTTCGGCGGAGGCATCAAGATGAAGAAGACAACAAGAAAGTTAAGATTTGTTATAAGGTAAAGACTGATAACTTTTGAAGTATATTGATCAAGGTGGAGTCGCCAAGGCTCAATGATGCTTATATCTGAACACGATACACGCGGAGGTGATAATCGGATTATCGCCATAGGCGGACGATAAAGCGAGCTCGAAAAGCTCACGATGGCATCACACAAGTTATCCCATTGAGGCTCGCTGCGGCAACAAGTCAAAAGAAAACAGCGGAGGGTGATGAAGAGGATGAACGAACGAGATTGATCGGAAGGTAAATTGTGCAATCGTAGTCGGATTCAGACGATCAAGGTGTCAAATCCTATGTTTTTCGGCGTTCTGGATGCAATGGTGGGTGCAGATCGAGGAGATTCCAAGGTTTGGTGCAGGTTCTGTATAGTTCGGTAAAGGAATCGACGGAGATCACGGTCAAAGTTAGACGGACTAGTTGTGACATGGTGAAATTTTTGCAGGCATTGGTGGATCTATCAGGTTTGAAGATCATCAATAACAGGGCAATAGATATGACAAAAATCAATTCAGCCGTGGATGACAGCCCTGATTGATGGAAGAAAGACCATGACAGTATGTAGCGGGAAGGCCCGGTAAGACCATGGCAGTTATGTGAAGACAATAAGTCTCAAGGTTAAAGCATCTATGGAAGGTGGACCATCACCAAGTGATCAGTGGAAGATCGTGACACAACAAGCCCTTAATAGTGTTTGTGTAAAGTTGGTAAGATCATGATAGAATTTGAGGCGGATCGTTTCAAGACCGGCGCCCCATGGCCGGGAAGGTGTCACAAAGCGGAATTTGCTAGTGGCTGCGTTGATGCAATGCAAGTTAAGGAAAGAAACTAGGTCAAGGTGGAGTTTTAATAAAAAACTGGAAGGGAGCTCACTTCGAGGTGGAGTTTCAAGAAAAAACTATAATGGGTCTAACTGTTGGAAGACGATTAAAGAAAGGGTGCATTCGGGCAAGGTCCGAGATGGCTCAAGATATGGCGGTAAACAACCAAAGGTCCCAGGGAGAAGGGGCAAGAGTAAAAACTTTACAGTACGGTTACAACCAAGGAAACAAATCAAAATAGTAATCCAAAATCTTAAGGTGTTTTACTAAAGGCTTGAAAAGCAATCAAAGTGGAGATTGTTAGGATTTTGCCTTATTTTTCAAAAGGAGAAGATGGTCCAAGAAAATCAAATTGAGTTGGAGAAGACGATGACTTGAAGCAGAAGAAACAAATCAAGGTGAAGCAGTTTCCTTTTCAGGCGATTGCGAATTTCTTTTTCAGGAGGAGTATGAATAGAATTCAATTCCTATTCAATGAAAATTTATTTTTAAAGATTAAAGGGTCTAGAATCCTTCTAGATCAAGGAGATCAACTCCTAATAGGATTGATCAAGATTCTTCAAGCATCCAATGGTTAAGATCATCTCATAGTCCAAATAAGAGTTGTATTATAAAATTCTATAAATAAAGGGCTGTAACTTAGGATTTAAGTGGAGCAGAAGAGGAGAATAAAGTTGTGGTGAACAACAATGTAAGGCCCTAAAAAGCTAAGAAGGCCCTAAAAAGCCCAAGAAAGAGAAGAGCAAAGTGAAGATGCATAGAGAGAATGTATACTCTTGTAATCTAGACGTAGATTCAAGGGGAAGGTGAATACTCTTGTGTCATCAAGAGAAAGGTTAGATCTCTTTGTATCAAGTTTATTAATAAAGCTCTATCAAGTTCTCTCCCTGTGGACGTAGGCCAAGTTTGGGCTGAACCTCATTAAATTGCGTGTTTTTTTCTTATATCTTTTAATATTCATTTTGTGTGCTCGAGGTAATCGATCTCATGGTGTGCTTGAGGTCATCAGTGGGGATCTCTGTATCTCCCAACTATTGGTATCATAGTAAGTATGGTATCCTGGGTTATGCACGCAACAATTAGCATCAGAGTATATCAATTTCGTCACAACAAGGAAGACTAGCTCCTCGGGTTAAATTAATGATGTGTTGGATATCACGCATCGACTGTAGTCTGTCTGGGAGGTCTTCATAAAGAACTTCAGCAATCCCCGTAATAACATGGATGAGTTTGGAGGAAATTGGAGTACTATCTTTAGGTGAGATATTAGTAAACTCCGTAGTCACAAAGGTGATTTTGGGGAAGTCATAGTATCTTTATGGGAGACATTAATAAACTCCGCAATCATCGGGATGGCCTCAAAAGGACTCGAAATACTGGACTCCTCAAAGTTATCACCTGTGAATTCTCTGTCAAAGTCAGAGTTTTCAGAATATTTCACCTGGTAAATGAGCTCTTCAGAGTTAGACTCCGTATTTGTTACAAACAGTTTATCGCTGGTAACTCTGACTGGGCTTGGTGTTGGCAGTAGAGGAGGGAGGGGTTGACAACCAGAATAGACAATGACAGTAGGGGTCGGCAATAAAAGAGGAAGGGACTCTGGATTTGTAACAGATGGTTCCTTAACTTTAGTTACTTTGACTGGCATTGGACAGTTGAACGCAATATGCCCATAACCCTCACACTTGTTACCCTGAATTGCAGGATGATAAGAGGTGGACTTGAATGCATGATCCAACCTAGTTATGCAACTCAAAATTTCATCTATTTTTTGGAGAAGTTTGGAGTTGGTGTCCATATTGATAGTTCTACATTCAACGACACATTTCTAATGTCTATTGGATACAACCTAGCGCATGCATGATTGGAATTTCTAGCATAGAACGCAACTCTGATACCAAACTGATGTGGAATGGTGCGTGCGTGCCATGTGGGGGAATCAGTGATATACTCAAATTTACTACGTTTCACCAAATAGAAGGATTTTCGGCAGGAAATAACTCAAACCTAGCAGCGTTGAAAATGGATTTAAATAAGATCGCAAGCGTAGTTTGTACATTTCTAGTCTCAATCAAATTAACAACAATACTTATATCATGCATGGTAAGTTATAAAGTCAACATCAAAGCTAAATAATCACAAGTTACAAATTCACACATTTCACGATATAGTGGATAACATAGAATAAAGATAATATTTTAAAGATGATTTCACTGATGCGTAATCCAACTAATAATTTAGACTGCTTTGAATAACTCACAACGGAGCTCCCGGAATGTAGATGAAGTCTGGATGTTATTCCACTATCTCAAAGAACTCTCTGTTGTACTCCAAGAGGGATGACGATAACTCGACTTCAGACATGAAGCATCAGGTAGGACTCATGCGAGCGATGGTGAGGTGTTGATGCGGTATTGTTGTAGTTGGTTCTGCAGAGGGGACTAGCGTCGCTGTGATGCTGCACCGCAGCTACTGCTGATGTTGTGGTTGCATTGCTACTGCTGCTACTGCGCTGCTGGTGCTCTGATGTTGCTGGTGCGTTGCTGGTGGTACTGCTGCGTTGTAGGAGACACAGAGAAGGCTAGAGAGAGGGTGATTGATGTGTTGTGAAAAGAAGGAAAATGGAACTTGCATGAAACAGAATGAGGGGAGAGGTGAGGGAGAGAAGATGATAGAAATATATAGGCAAGGGGGTGTAGTTTCAGATTTTCTTCATCATCATTCATTAGAGAGAGGAGGAAGAGAGGAGATGAAGACAAGAGAGAGTTCAAATAAGAGACGTTTTTTCATTAAACATTCATCCCTTCAATACAAGGTACAATTGCCTCATATAGGCTACAACTTCTTAACTACCCAATACCACAAGTTATAACTACCCACTACTACAAGTTATAACTACCCACTAGCACCACTACACACAACTGAAATACATGTAAATACAAAAGAAAATACAAACAAATATTATGACAAATATACTGAAATACAAATAAAAATGAAACTAAGATGTCCCCATCAATTCCACTGTAGTACAAAATAGAGAGTTAATGTTTCAAGTTTTCAATAATTGGCATAACCAGTCATATGGTGGTGAGATGGCTCATTTTGTAGTCCTCGATCGTTGGTTCATTTGACAGATTTAAATTCGTCGGTTCCAATGTTCAGTTCACATGTTCCCATTAAAGATTGTTGGGGTGGTTTAGTTGTTGGCACTACACAGATGGTTTTCCAATAAGGATCATGGATGTGCACCGGTCATCCAGGAAATGACGTATCACTGATTGCAATTCTTAGTTTTCTACACATGTTGTATTGTCTTTGATCTGTCCTATTTTGTTCAGGATTCAATGCACATGTATTGTATGCGTAGTGTAGCCTCTCATCCAAGTCCTACTTTAGGATGCCTACACATGTTTTATTTCAGATTTAGAAGGATATGGCAGGGGTATTGCCACGAGCTCAATCACCAATCATCTTTAGGCCAGTTTCCAAAGGAGCGGTTATGGGATTTGAAATCAGGTTGTATGCAAGGCTGTGTGCTTTGGCTATATGAGGCGAGGGGGTTCTTCGGTTGTGTAATAGGCTGCATGTCTAAGCAGCTTAGTTGTTGTGTTTGCATCTTGACGTGGTGCATAGTCTCTTGTATGCTTATGAGCTTACTGCCATAAATAAAAACTAAAGAGAAACACCATCAGTAACTCACTATAGCAATTCCAGAAGAGATCACACACACATTAACAAAACTATTAGTGACCTGGTCCGCATAGAACAAACAACTCATAACAACCACTTAATTTTAGTTTCTCACAAGTTCAACGCAACCATATCATGAGTCAACAAACCAACTTAATCCCTTCATGACACAACTTGCAACAACAACTCCAGTTTCAATTTCTTCAAAATTTCAACAATATTTTTTCTGGAACTATGCAACTTCAGTTTCAGCAGCAACTCAATAATTTTAGTTTGGCAATTCCCATGCCTTTCCTTTTTCAGAAATTTTAATTAAAAATTTCTTTTCCACACAATTTCAACAATTTTCTTAATACAATTTAGTTTAAGGCCCATTCCACCTTCCATACTGATATCCCTTTGTTATAACAATGAGCCCATTTTGACCAAATTCTTTTACGAAAATGAGCATCATTTTGGCTGGTTTCACATCCTTTTGTTAGTACACGTAGTTTTATAATAGAGAACGACTTTTTTTAATTGATAGGAATTTTACGCCAGTATGCTAGTTTGTTTATATAATTTATTTTTAACTCATATTTTGGTATCAAATTCTTTTATCACTGAATATGCTTCTATTGGGTTTATTGTTTTATAGATCCTGGTGAGTATGTTCTTCGTGAGGGGGAAACTGGGGAGTGCCTTTACTTTATTTGGGAGGGCGAGGTATGACTACTCCTCTTATATTTTGTATCTTATATTTATGGTATAATTTAATTGAGTCATTGTTTCATAATAGCTTGTACTCTCTTGTATTGTAGTCACTTAAAGATAAATTGTAATTATTTTTGTATTACTTCTATAACCATATTGTGAGGTTCTAAAAGAGAAGGCAACCTTGAGAACCTTGACACCCCTAATTTCTATGGGTTTAGGTATCCCAAGTAATTAGAGAAGTGTGATGTGATCAGCTTCTAAAAGAACATAAAATGTTTGTTCATTGTTCTGAAAAGTTATGCCCATCGTGATATGGAAGTTTCTCTTTCCTTTAAGAAAGTCTTAGGGGCTTTGTGGGTTTATTTATGAGCGCACTTTCAATGAATCAATCTTATTAAACGATATCAAAATACCAAATAGAAACTTCCCCTATACCTTGTCAAACGGTCCCACTTCTCATTTATCTGAATTTCAACCCATTGCTTATGGGTTAAGCTCATTTTCTAATTTTATAGAGGTGTAGTCAAATTTTTTGTACATTCAGTTTGTTTATCATAATCAGTCAAGTAATTGGATGTTCGTACTCAGACCTCTATTGTTGCAACTTACAACTGTATGTCGACATGCTTACCTTGTAAGTTGTAACACAGATGCAACTCAAGATGATTGATTTTGGTGGCTTGAAGTGTTATCAAAACCCTGATATTAATTAAATAATGATCATGAACCAAACATGAATTTTTCTTCCGAATCTCATATTAGTGGATGTGTCTATTATGAATATAGTAAACTGAATATATGTTTTCATGTTTGTTACAGTTCAAATAAAAACAATAATTTAGAGTTTTTCTGCTGCTTTAAGGTCTAAGTTCAGTCCACGACTAGAATCGATAGTTGTAGATCGATAACTGTGGTTGACAGGTCTTCATATTGTGAAGTTGTGTTTTGACAATCTTCATTGCTGAGAAGTCTGTTCATTGTTTCTGTAGAAGTTAGAAGGGTCAAGATCAAACTAAGTAGTCAATCAACAAGAGGAAAGATTTCATGCTTATTTATGCTGAATAATCCTTGACAAAGCTCTGTGATAGTTGGGAAGTTTTGTAGATTTGAATATTGCGAGACATCGACTTTATAGTGTTTTAGCTGATACTCTAATTGAATCTTTTCTTGCTCAGTGAAGTCCTCAGGGTAAAACTTTTTCACCAGCCTGCACGTCCTTGATATTGAAAGCTTTGAAGTTATCTTTAGGATCTAAAGCTAAGTATTAGAAATTCCATGGTATTCTCATTAAATCTGCTATTTAACTCCTGCAATTGTGTATCTATTGCTGCAAAGAAGTATCAACTCGGTAATGATGCTCGAAGGTAATATGTTCTGCCCGATTTTACACACGAAGTCGGCCTAAAATATACCGTGCATTCATGTCTGGAACTTCTATATCATGTCCCATGCGGGATGTCTCTATCTTCTCAATAAATGAACTCCATCCATATTCCCTAGAATTTTGAATAATAATCTTTGTGGTGGAAAGTATATGCATAACATTCAGAATATCCTGCGACGCTGTAAAGCTTGGCATAAATCATCGGTCATCCCCATTATCTCTCATTAGATGTAATATAAACACAAATTCAAAAGATGTTATCTGATTATAAGCTGCATCAGCATCTTCCTTTTGAGCTATGTCGTGCCCTCTTTTGTCATATTTTCCAAGACTCTACATGTTGCATTGAACTTTTTCAAGAGACTTACAAGGGAATTTAAATGCGAGCCCCATCGAGTTTCTCCAGCCCATTGTATGGTACCGATTTGATTCAGCCCTCTTCCTATCTCAAGTTCATTAATCTCTAATTTCTGTGCTATATGTCAGCGACTTGAGCAGCTTGTAATTCATCGTGGCGCTTGCAAGATCTACCAACAACATTTACAGTAAATGTCAAATCAGAAAAGAATTGATGTACAAGAATAATAACCTCTTGGATGCTTCCACTAATGCAAGCTGTAATCTATGAGCCATGCAATGGATGTAATATGCAAATGGGAAATCCATAAAAACTAATGCTTTTAATGCGTTCCACTCTCCACGCATATTACTAGCGCCATCATATCCTTGGCCACATAAATTTTGAATAAGAAGATTATGACGAAAAAGAACACTGGATATTACATTCTTTAAAGTCAATGCAAAAGTATCAGCAATATGCACCAAATCAAAGAATTCTTTACGGACAAATCCTTCTGGATCACAAATCTGAAAACTAAAGCCGTTTGCTCTCGATTCATCGCGAGCTTCATCTACTGTCACACAACTTTGCATCACCAATTTCCTTAACGAATTTTCTTTTGCACTCTGTTTGATAAAAAATGCAATATTTCTTTTTGAACTTGAGGAGATGACATGTATACTTTGCATTCTTTATAGCATTTTCCATCAACTTTATCAAGCTTTTCATTGTATGATGCTAAAAGCTTGATCAACTCAATAAACTTTCCTCGATTTTTTTAGTCCAAGCTTTCATTATTGCTCTAAAAGCACATGCTTGAAAAGTTAACCAGCGAATTGTATCTATTGATGCTTTAAGTTGCAACCTGTTATTCTCAATCTTGCTTGAATCTTGTTTATTGACCATTATCCCGATGTGCTGACGCTCATTCATGAGATCCCTACATGTTTGTTTAGCTACTTGGTGTGGTGAATTGGGATTTTTCCCAACATGAGTTAAGAATGCACATTCTTTCCCACCAATACTTTTCCAATTGCGGAATCCTTCAAATGTAAAAGGAGCTGATCCTGGATGAAGAGATGGCATGTTACTAAAGAGAGAGCATGGTAAGCAATAAGCCGCATCAATGGCTGGAGACTATTCTAACTGTGATCAAAATGCCACAAACCAAGATGCTTGATATGGGCGAGGATGATTTTTTCCAGAACGAGGATACTCTCTTAATTTTGGTTGATATGGTCCCATTCTGATGTAGGTGTGACGAGTTTCATCCCTTTGATTAAGGCGACACTGCATGATTTGCCGTCAAAGTTTTGGATCACGTTCTAAATGGAACGTATCAACAATAGAAGGAAAAAAAAACCCTCGTCTCCGGCTATGCATCCACATCATGAGATAACATATCTTTCTCAAGATTAGAAGAGATGTCCACTGGATCCGATCCTTGTAGATTTTGTAGATGAGCTTCAAAGATAAACACTCAATGTTTGAGGGTTTTGATGAATCAACTATCAAAATTCTTGATTTTTTTAAAGTATGCATCTATTGTAGATGATTTTACCCATTCTTGCCTAAAACATTAAAAGAGCTTATTCAAATGATCTAAACTTGTATATTTTAAAAGATTTAAAAGGATCTTTAATGGATACTTAAAATTATAATATGAAACAAAATAAAATATTCAAAGCATTACTAATAGATAATAAAGTTGTCATCACATACCGTCCTACAAACTATATCAAAATCATGTTTGTTTAATATTCTTAAAAACAAAAACAAAAGACTATGCGAACAATGATTCAGCATGAATAGAAACATAAGAAAAATTAATCTAAAATGAACAATAGAAGCACAAGACATATACGAGCAAAACTTACAAGGGTTGTTCTTTGATATATATAGTGGTCCAATTCTAACCCTCTTCAAGATCGTGATACGTGTCCCACCGCATTAGAGGCGTCTCAAGTGAACAACAAACATGACATACCAGCTGGCCTATTGCGGGCCCAAGAAGATAGCATCGGGCTGTCCCGAGTCCATACTCGACCCGAGGCCTCTCTCCGACATCCGCAACTGCCAGGTCCCTCTCCGACTACATCTATCTGGGATCATTCACCTGGATATTTAACTCGAGAGGAACCATTCTACTAGTTGGAGGCCCCGAGCCGCACAGCGAAAGCCCTCCGCGAAGACTCGCCTCCACACTGGACACTGCTCAGCGGCAAGATTCCCCGATTCACGGAGTCTGTTATGCTATCAAATTATCCCCACGTTTTAAATGTTTCAGTACCTTTATTTCAGTGGGGGCAGTTATGGATAGTGACTGATATCTCTGCATATCAACCCCAACAATTAGGCGCTGTTATCTGAGCAGTTATGAGAAAATCGCAACGTGCAAATCATGCGGTTTTGCAGATCTGAAATATTCGCGCCATCAATTACAATATCACATGGTATTTATGCACATGGAGGTCCATCGAGAGTGAGGATCACATTTGAAAATTTGTGAACACTGTAGTATTCCGCAGAATTTGTTATAACCTTGTCTCCCTCCTCCTCGTGGTTTTCCCAAAGTTGAGTTTTCACGTAAAAATCCTCTATCTGTGTCTGTTTCTAGTGCTGAAATCTTCAATTATCACATGATAATCGAGATACCCATTCACTTGTGATGTGAGGTTGACTGTCTGATTAATCGTGTCAGAAATCTCCGCTACAAATTGGTACTTTGATTGAGATCTGAGTCCCAACGCTCAGTTTTCTCCCCGACCAAATTCATTTTCAAAAAGCCTCTCCAACAAATCATGACCTCGAAGAAGCAGCCGACTACTGACGAAGGGACATCCTTCAAGAGAAAATCTGTTGCCACTGCTAGGGGCATTGTTTCCTCGAGCGGCCTAAACCTCAGCCCCATCGTGAAAGAGACGGTCCTCGCACCTTCGCACTGGGTAGCCGGAGGCATCCACCCACCGACTTGCGAAGCCCCACTCTAAATGTTCCCTGACATGTAGGAGATGGCGAAGCAGTAAGCCCTGTTCAATCACGAGCGGGAGCGATCAGATCAGGATCGAGAAACGCGGCTCGTGAGCGGGAGGAGATGAAGTGCCTAAAGGATCAACTCCTCACCCAGATCACGGCTCTCCAGAACACTCGAGGATCCCCTCCATCGTCAGAGAGGCCCACTGCTACAGAGGCTACAAGGGGCGAGCAATCTCAAAGCCAGAGGCGTCGCAGAGCAGCCTCTCCACTCCATCGGAGCAATCTAATGACCGGTCAAGTTCACCTCATCCTCGCACGAAGGATATGCATGATTATTCTTGGAGGAAGACCGAGTTCATCCGTGTCTAAGATCTCGACAAGCTTGTACAAAAGCGAGTTGAAAAGGTGAGGATGCCACATCACGGCAGGATCAGAACCATCGCCCCCGATGGATCCAACTCTCTTTTCTCCGAGGGCATACTGAAATATGAATTTCTCAAGAAGTTCATGATTCCGACCTTTGATTGTTACTCCGGTCAGAGGAATCTGGTCCATTACCTCCGCTAGTTCAGGATAAGATGGTGATCCATTCTAGAAATGACTCCATCTTGTGCCGGATCTTCCCCTCCAACTTGAAGGGAGTAACGTCTGACTGGTTTTACTCTCTTCCGTCACGCTCAATCCACAACTTCGGGGACCTTATCAAGTTGTTTCTCGCCCAATACTCTTCCCGCCAGGAGTTCAAGCAGAACAACCGTCACCTCTTCTCTATCAAGATGAAGCCCACCGACGGTCTCAAGGCATACATTGGCTACTTGCAAAGTCAGCTAGCCAAAGTATATAACTGCAGCGAAGATGCATCTACTCTTGTATTCATCAGCGAACTACGAGTCACTCATCTGCTGTACAAGCATCTGATGAAGTACAATGTCACCCGTTGGAGCGATGTTGTAACACCCCGCTCCCAGAATACGTACTTAGTTGCGTATTCAGATTTTTCGATCGTATTTTTTCGATTTACTTCCTGTATTTGTTTTATATTATGAATTTTTTATATGATCGTTTTGTCTTGGATCCGGATTCACGGACTCGGAGTGAGCCCTAGTCTGAACCGATGACCCGATCCTAGAGTATTGCTCGATTTGGACATTCTGGTATTCTGATTTAACCAATTTCAGTTCTGAACATCGTTTTCCAATATTTTAGATTTTCTATGATTTTCTGAAAATTCCCTGAATTAAATTGAAAATCTTCAAAACCGGTGTCGACCAGTGCTGCTGACCGATTCCCGGATTTTTAATTTACAAACGGATTGGAATTACTAGAAGTGTCTTTTTACATTATTTCTTAAAATCACATTTCCTATCTAAATACTTTTTCCGAGGATTTTATGAATTTATCAAAATTCCACCGGATTTGGTGTCGGCCAGTATCGCTGGTTGATTCCAGGATTTTTAGTTTACAATCGGAATTGAATTTCTGAATTCCGCTTTCGCATTGTATCTTAGAATCGTATTTTCTTCCTTACTACATTTTCTCGGATTTTTTGGAATTTATCAAAATCCGGCCCACCCGGTGTAGACCGGTATCGGCGGTTGACTTCCGGATTTTTAATTTGAAAACGAGATTTTATTTCTGAAAACCGATTTCATATTATTCCTCAGAATGACGTTTTCTACCTCTGGGTATTTTTGGGATTTTTCTGGAACAGTCGATATTTCGCGGCCATATTATAATATTATTATTTTGTTGAATCTTTTATTTTCCTCCTTTCTTTTCTCTTCTTTTCTCCACCAATCCCTGCAGCCCACTCCCCTCCACGTGGGTGACCTCACCTCCCCTTTCCCATCAATCCTTTCTCTTTTCCTTTTCTTTTCTTTTTCTTTTTCCTTATTTTCCTTCTTTCTCCCTTATCTTTCTCTCCCTTCTCTTCTTCTTCATTTTTCCCCTCCATTGGTGGCCGACGCCCCTACCAAGCCACCACCGGCTTTCCGGCGACAACCTCCGGCGGCCAACGCCGGCGAGCCTCCCTCACTCCGGCCATCTCCTTCCCCTCTCTTTTTCTTTTTCCTTTCTTTCCTTTCCTTTTCTTTTTTTCATCTTCTCTCTTCCTTCCCCAGATCCGGCCGCGACCCTACCATCGCCGAACTCCTCCCTCCTCCGGCACCCCCGGCGGGGGTTGACCGCCGCCGGCGTGACGCCGGCGGCCTTGGGTGCGGCCAGGGGGCCTCCTGGCCCCCTGTGCGCTGGTGTGGAGGGGGCAGCAGCCCCCTCCCCCTCCTTCTTCTCCTTGGGGTGGCCAGCGCCACCCCAGTTCTGTGCGCCGCCGGCGGTGTGCCAGCGGCCGTGGGCGGCCGGGGGGGGCCAGGGTGGCCCCCCTGTGCGTGGGCTGAGGGGGGGCAATAGCCCCCCTCTCCTTCTCTGTTGAGGGGGCAACAACCCCCTCTTTCTCCCCCTCTCCTGGGGAGTGGCCGGCGCCGCCCGGCGCCGCCGCCTGGCCGGCGGCCAGGCCGAGCGCCCCCAGAGGGGGGCGTTGTGTGTGAGCAGGAGGGGGGCAACAGCCCCCCTTCTCTCTGTTCCTCTCCCCTGTCTTTCTCTCTCTCTCTCTCTCTCTCCTGTTCTCTCTCTCTCTCTCCTGTTCTCTCTCTCTCTCTCCTATCCTTTCTCTCTCTCCTGCCCTCTTCTCTCTCTCTCTTCTCTCTCCCCTGTTGACTCTCTCTCTCATGTTATCCCTTCTCTCTCTCCAAATTATCTCTCTTTAGATCTCCCTCCTCTCTGTTATTTGCTGACGCGGATCTCACCCCCGCGTGCAGGCGACCTCTTTAACGCGGCCTTCGCGTTATTGTATCGACACGACGCGGAGCTAATACCCGCGTCTGTGATCTCCTCGTGCTAACGCGATGCGGAACCCACGACCGCGTCCGCGTTCTCCTCGCGTCCTGATTTGAACGCGGGTCTCGAACCCCGCGTTTGTGGCATCTTCGCGACGCGACTCCCGCGTCTGTGATTACCGCGTCTGCTATTCCCGCGACGCGACTCCTGCGTCTGCGACCCCCGCGTCTCACTCTCAAAACCCGCTTCTCCTTGTGCACTCTCTCTTCCCTTATACTTCACTCTCTAGGTTTCTCCCTCTTTCTTTCTCTAACTCTTTCTCTCTCCTCTTCACCTTCTCTCTCTAATATTTTCATATTATTATATTTTATGGCGCGTGCGCGAGTTCCATGGATTTCGGCATTTCCGGTGATTCAGGCGAGTGTCCTCGCTCTCGCCTCCATTTGGGTTCCCCGCTTCGTCGGGTCGACATGTATTTTTATTCCATGTTTCTATGTATTTTGCTTTGGCTGAGTCCCTGTATTTGTGTATGGCCGAGTGCCAATGACTGGACATGTATTGCTCTGTGACGAATGCTTGTATTAGGGTAGTTTCATTCTTGTATACATATCATGCCTGTGATGTATTTTACTGCTTTATACCATGCGTGGCCGACCCTTCGTGGTCGTTGGACTCTGGGTTTCTGCCCACTCCTGGGATGGCTAGTAGTCACCGAGAGTGCGCTTAAACCCCGAGCGTACTTGGCTTCCGGACCCTTCAGCCTCCGGTCCCTCACTATCTCGAAAGAGGCGTGATTGGGATCGTCAGGTTTCTCATTCAGCCTCCGGTCTCTCACTATCTCGAAAGAGACGTGATTGGGATCGTCAGGTTTCTCAGCTCCGTCTGGTGAGCATACTTAGCGCTCAGTGCTTTATTCACTAAATTCGTTTAGGCGAGTTGCTGCCGCATTTTCTACTCGTATCTTAAACCGAGTTGTCCCGGTAACCTCGCAGAGCGCACTAGTGTCTAAACTCTGTTCGCTGCCTGTGCCTCCAGCTTGTTTAGCTCCGCCTGGTTATCATGATCAGCGTCCAGCGCTTTACCACTAGATTCGTCTAGGCGAGATGTTGCCGGATTTTCTACTCGCACTTTAAGCCGAGTCGTCCCGGTGATCATGCCAGACACTCCAGTGTTAAATACTGTTTGCTGTCTGTACACTCCAGCTTGCTCAGCTCCGCTTGATTGTGCTCAGCTACTATTCTATCACATGCCATGTATTTACCTGATAAGTTAACACTTGACATGCTTTATACATGCTACTATTTAACACTTGTTTGTATCACTTGTCAACTGATGTGTTATCACCTAACACCAACATGCTACTACTTGACAAGGCCCCTTGTTATGACACGACTTGCCACCGGACTAATATCAATCTCTTGATATGACTGGTTACCTGTCTAATATCACCATCTTGTCATGCTATCCCTTAACACCCGGCATGACATACTTGACTCTCATGATTATCACGATAACGGGAATGATGACCTGACATCTTGATAGTACAAACTGTACTTCTGTTACACATGTGATACCTTATAGTACAAACCGTACTCCTGATATACCTGTATTCCTGATAATCCTGACTTGCTCTTGCTCATTCCCGAAATCTGATAATCATCTAATAAACCGTAAAATGAGACAACTTACATCGGGTCGGGGGAAACTTGCGGCTATCAATATGTGTTCGTGTTTACAGTGGTACTAGGCATGTTGTGCAACTAAAACTTCCGGTCTGACCTGTGGGCCTCCAGGCGACCGAGGGGAGTGCTGGCTCCCTCCTTCTTGGTACCATCTTGTTAAGGGCATTCTATAAGACCCTCTTGATCGCCTTGCGGCAGGTTCCGTCCACCAAGCAACGGAACAATCCTGGGCCGTGGTCCCGGGTATGTACGGGACCCACTGTAAACATAGTTCGTTGATACCCCCGTTGGTTTCCAATAATAACCTTGCTTTACTCGGATGTGGATATATGTGTGCTGGGACGCTAGTTCACATATCTAGACATCAGGGTAAGACGAGTAATAATAATAATAAAAGATGCCAACCATGGATCTGTTGTATGCTTTACCGAGCTTGCTTCTATCGGATTTTACATTGGATTTCCGGTTTTATGGTTATTATTATATTTGCTGCTCATACCCTGCTTTACCACTTGTATTCTATTCCACCAGTCTCCTGTTCTTATCTTACCATACCATGAGTACTTCCTGTTTGATACCACTTGTTCTATATCTACTTGCTCCTGCATGCTTATGCTCACGACACGGTTTTCAATGCATGATTATGATTCGGTTTTTTCGTTACACGTGTGCTTACCTATGCTCGCCACTTGGCATTCGTATCACCACTCGCCTGGGGAGTTCTATCTGACTCCCCTGGATCCTCATGTCCAGGTCATGGAGCTTGGAGTGTGTGGATTCTCCCAGTTGCTGATCAGAGTGGCGCAGTGGTAGTGTGGATCTCCAGCAGACCGCCCAGAGCTCTATCCTTCCAGGCCCCCCTGTGCGCCTCTCGAGTTTCCCTTTGTAAACTCGTGAGTGTCTTTTATACTGTTCATACTTGTATATCTCTTTGTAATCTCGCAATTGCGCATATCAGTGATGTAATATTCATGTAATATTGGGTCACCTCTGGTGATAACTTTGTAATTGTACTCATATGTTGGAATGTATAATGCACCATTTGCTTCCGTACTCTGATTCTTGCCTGTACTGATGCTTAGCGTATATACGTGAGGGTATTTCTGACCTGCGTATATACGTCGCAGTAACGTCTCCGTACCCGCCGGGATCGGGGCGTTACAGAGGTCCTGTACCGAGTCTAACCATACATTCAGTTAAAGGAAGCAATGAAAAGCTCTGCCAACCCCATCTTTCAACCGCGGTGACGACAGAACAAAATTGAAGACACAATGCGAAGACCCCCTCATCAACATCCAGGGACGCGAACAAGGCACTTTCAAGAAAAAATCATTCTCGCACCCTCAGTATAGCCCACTCTAATCTACCGGGTGGACGGCAGCTTCACCACGTTGAAGCTTCCGAACCAGGACGCTTCGAAGTCATCAAAGGTCAACCCTGGGTAAAGAGTCAGGAAGCAAAATTGCATGACAATGCTCGTCCCGGAGCGAAGGACTACTGCCCTTCCATGACAGCAAAGGACACCAGATTTCTCAATGCCGGGCCCTCCGTAAGTATCTTAAAGGTCTTGTCCAACATGGCTATTTCCGAGAGTACATCGTAACACCCAGAGCCTCCTCTGAGATAGAAAGATAGCAGAAGATCCCGTCTCTGAGTCGACTGCAACATATGATCACTCACTACAGAGCGGTTGACTAACACCAACCCGACAAATATGAGTAGGAAAGTTCCTCTAACGAATAAAATTTTCCTGTATCTCATTCACTTTTTATGTATTTTATAAAAATCATTTAATAAAAATACATTCTGATATCTTCCCTACATTTTTCTAAGATTTGCGGAACCTGCTATCTACCCCCGCTTGACCAGCTTACAAGCTCTCTTATCCGGGGTCATGACGGAACATCCGATAATGGATCCCTACACTTGAGATCCAACAGGTTCAACGTCTGGCTCCCGACTTTCTACATCCTCTATAGGATTTGTCAATCTTCTCACCAGACCCCATGCAGCCTATTCACGAACACATTTTCCCTTAAACTTCTACCTGTAGTTCCGAAGAGGGCAACCCCACTTAAGGATGACAATGCAGGTATTCATCTCCGAGATCACCTCGGCTAATCCTCAGAGGGCAACTACCATCTAAAAGGTTCATACCCACTGGCCAACTGTCTTGGCTCATCTTTGATTGGGCAACTGCCCTCCGAGAGGTCATCCCCAATCAAGGCAACTGCCACCCTTACAGCTCATCCCTAATCGGAAAACCACCGTTTGGAAGGTTCATCCTCGATTATAACACCGCTAGTGTGTCTGTGTTCCGAGGAGAGAAGCCCTCACACGAGAATCATAATACAAACACCTATCTTTGGGTTCTAAAGGCTCATTCTCAATTGGGCAACTGCCCCCAGAAGGCTCATCCCCAATTGAGCAACTACCTGTCCAGCACTGCAGCTGAGGGCTTCCCTCATTCGGAATCTTATGCTCATGAGTTCCGTTAAGAGAAACCCTTGCTCGAGAACAGTGACACCAACATTAGCCTCTGGGCTCCCATCAACTTGCCCTCCTAGTTGGGTAATCATCAAACAGTTCGTTTCCGTGACTGAAGTCTCACTTCACTCGGAGGACAGTGCCTAGCGGCCTAACCATTTCCATGACTGAAGTCCTCACTTCACTCGGAGGTCAGCGTCTAGTGGCCCAGTCTGTCTCTGCAACTGAAGTTCTCACTTCACTCGGAGGCCAGCGCCTAGGGGCCCAGTTCGTCTTCGCGACTGAGATCCTCACTTCACTCGAAGGTCAACGCCTAACAGCTCAGTTTTTCTCTGCGACTGAAGTCCTCACTTCACTCGGAGGACAGCACCTAGCGACCCAATTCGTCTCCACGACTGAAGTCCTCACTTCACTCGGAGGTCCGCGCTTAGCATGGGGCCCAGTCTATCTCTGCGACTGAAATTTTACTTCACTCGGAGAACAAATGTCTGTACGCTTAGAGATGAAGAAACCATCCGGAGATGGTAACACAAACACATCACATACTTGCCATCCGGAAGTCACGCCTCCGAAGGGGTATGAACATTCACAATACAAATCAGGCAAGATCTAAATAACTCAGTTGTTTCTATTACAAAATACATGCAATTATATTTCATTTCATTATATTTGACAAGTGGGATACATGAAATTTTTTACATCCTTGTGTTTACTTGAAAAAAATACAGGAGATCCGAGAACCTGTCTAGCCACCATTTACAGACCTCCGATACAGGAACAACAAAGACTTGTTCTTGGGGGGCAATCTTCATCTTCGCAGCGGTTCCTGAAGCAGGTGACCGTTTCTCGTCAGCAGCTTCTCGCTCCTCTAAGAAAGCCAGACGAACACCACCCTCTACGGCGATCCCCGAAAAGCCCTCCAAGAGTGAGGCAACGACGTTTGACCAAACGGACTCCGGCAAAATACACCAGAAGGAGAAAACATCTCTCTCAACTGTGGTGTCATGAGGAAGAGGTCAAGCTCCAGGGTGACAGGCGACTCCCCTGCATGAAGGGTACACCTAGACGGGGGTGAATAGGTGTACGGCTAATCTAATGAACTAAATGCGGAAATTAAAACTAAATTGCAACTACACTTAATGCAACCAACGAGTGTAGCCGAATTCCCGGTGAAGGGCTCTAGACTAACTCCTCTTGATTCCTCTGAATAAGAGTTGAGGCGCTATATGAAGCTCTCGTGGTTAAGCACAAGTGAGGCACACACAAATAAGCCAAGCATATAATATGAATGAGCAATATGAATGATGCAAGGCACAATATAAAAGAGAGAGTTAGAGTTAATAGATCAAACGCAAACAACGAGATTTGTTTCGAGGTTCGAGCACCCAGCTCTACGTCCCTGCCTTCACCCAGAAGGATTTTCAATCCACTAACTTGTCCACACAGGACTCCCACACAGGGAACCTCCACCGAGGATTTGGGGCAATTACAATATGGAGTACACAACTCCTCTCTCAACCAATACAACCTCTCACTAGAGGCAACACAATCACCACCTCACACAAGAGGGGCAGGCCCTTAGCCAAACAACCACAATCCACCTCTTCACTAAGAGGGATACAAATCCAACATCAACTCCACCTCTTACTAGAGGGAGCAATACACAATCTCAACCTCTCACTAGAGGGAGCCAACCACCACTCCAAATCAACCTCTACCCAAGAGGGAATCACAAAGTAGGAGGGTTACAACAAGGTGGTATGTTTCAACCACAAACACCTCTTCCACAAAACAAAGATCCTAAATAGATAGGATAGAAGATATAGCTCAAGTGTGGAAAAACATAGAGTTTGGAAATAAAAAACTCAAAGAAAAACTCTTGTGAAAACTTCTAGAATAGATAGAAAATATAGATCAAAAACAATCCCAAAAGACTTTCCTTTTTTTTGATTTTTCAAACCCTTTTTGAAACAATTAAAGATGAAAACTTTGAACCAAAAACTCTTTGAAAACTTGCTGTTATAACACTAGAGAAGTAGGAAAAATTTTGCTCTAAAAATCTTAACCAAACCCCCTACAAATGGGGTATTTATAAGCCCCATGAAAAACTGACCGTTGGAGCTGTTTTTCAGCCCAGACGGCTTACGGTCGACCAGCCCGGTCGACCGCCAACGGTCAAAGATTCGACCGTTGGAGCCTCGGTCGACCGGCCCGGTCGACCGCACCCTGGAACAGAGAGCAGAGCTCTCTGCCGGTCGACCGACCCGGTCGACCGGGGCTTTCCAGAGAGCAGAAGCTCTGCGGTCGACCGGGGTCGGTCGACCGGCCCCCAGCAGACCTGGCGTGCACGTTCTGTGCACGTCGGTCGACCGACTTCAAGCTCGGTCGACCGATCCGGTCGACCGGCAGAAGCCAGACCACACTAATATAGGGATTGAAAACTTAGTTTTTATTTGTCAAATAAATCTCATAAAATTTTTAAAATTCTACAAAAATAAGTTCAGTATAATACATTGATATACAAACTTGTTTGAGTAAAAATCAAACCAAGTTACGAACATTTGAACTCTTTTTATGTTATGAAAATTTTGCCGAAAATCAAAAATTGTATTTTTCAAAACTTAAAATTTTGAATTGAAAATTCGTTTTGTCCAAAACTCATCCAAATACAAAAGCATGATATGAAACAACATTAGGCATGTTGTATATGGATATAATCGAATATACATATCAATGTTTTTGATAATAAATCTAAAAATAAGTTTGGTTAAAAACACAAAACTCCAAACACATGAATAGGCATATCAAAATAAGTTTGTCTAAGATATGAAGCATACATGTATATAGAACAAATCTAATATACATTAAACAATGTAAACTTGTTTTGAATCTATCTATTCATGAAAACCAAGATCGGTTAAACCAAAACCGAAAAACCAATAAACATGAGAACTAAAACAAGTGTGTGTTGTGTGAACTTGAGCATATCACACTATCTAGTCTTTACAAATGGATCTAAACATAAACTAAACTAAGTACTGAAGTCTTCTTGACGAACTCCGTCTTTAAGCCGACTCGATCGAAACCGTGATCCACCGAGCTTGACTCCAATGAGTGCTATATATGACTTTGTCGCTCGGGCTCTTGAATCACCATGTGAGAAGCTCCAAAAATACCTTTGTTGAAGCTAATCACCTACTAATATCTTGGTTAAGAATCTGAAACTAAACATCACAAGATTATTAGTAAATATAACTACATGAGTTAATCATCATCAAAACTAGAGTGGAAGGCCTCTGGGCCAACAATCTCCCCTTTTTGATGATGACAAAACTCATGGAGTTATATATGCATGGATTAAAGTAAAGCTTCAAAGAAGCTCCCTCTTAACTCATGCATCACAATAAATAATAATATATGGCAATAAAGCACATGAATCTGTACAAACATGTATGCAAATATAAGGAGATAAACATGCATAAACAAGCATGACACACATCAAATTCTTTTCTCCTTTTTGCAAAACAAAACAATATGCATAAACAAGAAATCTTTTCCAAAACATGCATATATTTTGAAATACTTCTCCCCCTTTTTATCAATCATCAACAAAGGGGTTAAAGTAAACACAAAACAATGTTCTCCCCCACAAAGAGGTGAACTCAAATCAATCAATAAAGAGATATATGCGATATACATTCATGAAGAGGAAGACGCTAAGTTAACTTCCCTATATACATGCATTACATGAAAAGAGGATGACAAGCCTTAATTCACATAATACATAATATGCAATGCATAAGAGGAGATGTGAAGCTCCCCCTACACACGTGTACCGCATAAAGAAGAGTTGTCAAGCTCCTCAATATAAGATACACTCAACATGAATCTGAAAATCCACCTAGAAGGGGGGGTGAATAGGTGATAATGCTAATCTAATGAACTCAATGCGAAATTTAAAAACTAATTGCAACTACAACAATAGATGCACACACAAGCAAGTATATGATATAGCAATTTGCACAATGTAAAGAGAGAGAGCAAGAATCAAGGGATCAAGCGCAAACAATAAGATATGTTTCGAGGTTCGAGCTCCCAGCTCTACATCCCCGCCTTCACCACCGTGAAGGATTTCCAATCCACTAGCTTGTCCACAAAGGACTCCCACAAAGGGAACCTCCACCGAGGATTTGGGGCAATCACAATTACAAGGAGTACCCAACTCCTCTCCTTACAAACACAACCTCCTCCTTGAGGCACAACTCCAAGCCAACAAACAATCACCTCACAACTTGAGGGATTAGCACAAAGCTTACAAGGATCACCTCACAACTTAAGGGATACAACCCAAATGCACAACTTCCTCAGCACAATGAGAGCAAGGCACAAAGCAAAGATTGGGTTTTAACTTGGTGGTCTAAACAACAACCACAAACAATCTCTTTCTCCCACACAAAGATCCTATAGAATAAGAAAGTAGATGTAGCTCAAGTGTGGAGAAAACCAATGGAATGGAAATCAAAATCACAAAGAAAATCCTTAGGAAAAACTGAAACCAAGATATAGAAGATGAATCAAAACTCTTTTTCCCAAAAACCCTTTTCTTTGATTTTCCAAACCCTAGCAAAAACACCAAATAGATTGTTCAATTTGAATCCAAAAACTTCTTTTGATTGCTGTGAAAACACCAGAGAGTAAGGAAAAAATTCACACAAAAAATCTTAGAGAAAACAGGCTATGAATGGGGTATTTATAGACCCCAGAAAAATATATCCGTTAGCAGCAGAAAATGCCAAAAATGAACTGCCGGTCGACCGCTCCGGTCGACCGTCCAACGGTCAAATTCTGCCCGTTGCCAGCTACCGGTCGACCGCCCGGTCGACCCAAACAAACAGAGAGCTCTGCTCTCAGACCCGGTCGACCCTGACGGTCGACCGTCCCTGTGTCAGCCAAACGTGCACAGATCTGTGCACGTCGGTCGACCGACCCGGTCGACCGACTTCATCCCAAGTCGACTTGGTCAGAAGACTAGTCGACTGGTTGAAGCCTGGAACAGAAAACTGGGTCAGAAAAACAGTTTAAAAATATTTTGAAAAATCTTTTAACACTCCTAAAAATCACCAAAAATAGTTTTATCATTTTGCATTGATATATAAACATGTGGTAAAAAGTTTAGCTCAAATATCAATCAATATGAACTATTTTTGTGTCTTATCATTTTTACCAAAAACCAAAAACTGTATTTTCTAAAACTTGGATTTTGAATAGAAAATACGTTTTGTCCAAAACTCTTCCAAATACAAAAACATGATATTTAAACACTTTGAAGCATGATGCATATGGATAGAAATCCAATATACATGAAACATATATATATCATAGTTTTTGACTTTAATTCCAAAAATAAGTTTTGTTAAAACACAAAACATAAAACACATGAAATAGGTATATCAAAGTAAGTTTGTCTAAGTAGTTGAAGCATGCATATATATAGAACAAATCTAATATACATTAAACCATGTAAACTTGTTTTGATATAATATCTATTCATGCAAACCAGATCGGTTAAACCAAAAACCGAAAACCAAAACATGAAACGTGTGTGTTGTGAACTTGAGCATTATTATACTATTCTAATCTTTACAATTTGGATCTAAACACAAAACTAAACTATGGTACCGATGTCTTCTTGTAGAGCGCCGTCTCCAAGCCGACTCGATCCAAAACTCCTTGATCCACCGAGCAAGTGCTATATATGATCTTTGACGTTCGGGCTCTTGAATCAACATGTGAAAGCTTCCAAATTATCTTGTTGAAGCTAATCACCTACTAATAACTTGATTAATGATCTGAAACTAAAATCACAAGATTATTAGTACACATAACTACATGAGTTAATCATCATCAAAACTAGAGTGGAAGGCCTCTGGGCCAACAATCTCCCCCTTTTTGATGATGACAAAACTCATGGAGTTATATATGCATGGATTAAAGTTAGGCTTCAAAGAAGCTCCCCCTTAACTCATGCATAAACAAATAAACATAAATATGCAATGAATATGAAACACAAACATGCATAGATATGCATAAAACAATAAAAGGCTCTAGATACCAATAAAAACAATAAAAGGCTCTAGATACCAATGAAAACAATAAAAGGCTTTAGATACCAATGAAATGTTCAAAACAAAACATGCTCTAGATACCAATTAAAATTAAACTAAATTAAACTTAATATATGTAGAAGAGATGTTAAGCTCTCCTTGCATATATGCAATATAAATCAAAACATTTTTAATTTTTTTATTAAAACAAAATTTTGAGATATCTTAATACATCAAATTTTAAGAAATCAAATGTAAAACATTACAAATTTGAATTTTTCTTAAATTAAGATATCACAAGATATAGATACCATATGAAATAAAATCATTTGTGATACCAATTGAAGGTAAACAAACAAACATCTTGATACCAATTGAAAGTATCCAATGATACCAATTAAAATCAATATTCATTTTTCAATTATTTTTCATCATAAAGTATGGGAGTGGAAATCAAAGGTAAACAAAATATCAATTGAAAGATAAAACACGAATTTTCTCTCCCTTTATGAAATACCAAATAAAACGATGGATAAGCTTGTATTAGGACACAAATTGAAACATAATCAATAAAGATAAGATAGTCATAAAAGAAATCAAGCTTAGCATAACCAAAATTTGTATTTTCATATATATCTTTGAGCACAAATAAAGCATATATATATGTATGAAAAGTTAGATACCAATTGAAATTGATACTATATGAAGTGTAAGCATACATATATCAAAAAAACATCTATATGAGTATACAAAAAAAATGTCAATATTGATACCAATTGGAACGATCCAATGATACCAATTGAAAACATAATATGATCAAGTGTATAACTCATATTACCTACCACCCATTTCATACACAAGTTTAAAAAGATTTTCAATAATAAGCATACAAGGCATGATCGCCCAACCAACCGCCCTTAAATGGGTAGGGGTTTTCAAAAATAGGTTTGAAGATAAAGTATGTTTGAAAAATCTACCACAATGAAGAATACGAACTAGTTCTAAGAAAAATTTGAACACTAGTACGAAATCCTTCAAGTAAGGAATAAAACAAAATTATATTCTATGAAACATGAAAATCATCAAAACGATTTAATCTTCAAGGTATATGTATGTCATGTACAAAGTAAAATATACATACATATCCAAACATAGCGAGTCCACAAAAGTATATGCATGAAGGCAAGTGGCTCAAGGAATGTATATGTATAGCTAATAGTTTAGACAAGATGGACATATACATGAAGTTAAACATAAACACGAAAAACATGTAAAATGGGGAATACAAGTCAAATGCATGAATCATTAAAACTAGGCTATACTAGTACATTTAACAAGCACAAATGAGCATTTAAGCACAAACATATAAAAGTCTATTTGTGGCTCACTAGATATACAAGTATATATCCAAGTTTTAATGAAAACTAACATTTAAACAAGTAATCAAATCATGAAGTATCAAAACAAAAACTCATATGATCATTATGACAAATGCACATGCATTAGGTCTATGATATACATGATAGCTAAAACATGGAGAGAATACAAAATATGGGTCCATATTAAATATGGGTGTCTCAAATACTAATCATGCATATCATTGATCTAATAATCATGGCATTTAACATACTAATTAAAACATGCTAAAACTCAATAATGTGGAAAGCATGTAAATATAAACGGGAGTTAGAGATCGATACCAAAACTGATGAAGGCACCTCTCTAGTTCTCCAAACCAAGGTGGTCCTCCCACCAAACTCCCCTTGAAAGTGATGCATCCAAATTGTTCTCTTTAAGCTCGGAACGCATCCACTTCAAGGTACCATCACTCTCACGTCATGCGAGAGCTCACACCTACATCAAATACAATAGGGTGGTTTTTGGTACCCATACTCTTTTTGGTCCATGGGGGTTAGTACCTTTTCTAACCCAAACAAACTTAGTTACTAATTTATATCATGTATACGATCATAACAAAACTTAGCAAGGTGACCCTTACGTCCACAATGTGTTCAAGTGTACACATGAGCATACATAGTGGTGTACATGAACGTGTGAAGCATGTGTATGCCGTGGATGGTGTGCATGCAAAGATGGAACTTGTTTCTTTCGAACCAAAGATTCCAAGCGTGTATGGTTCATGGCACAATGGCTCAAAGTGGAGCCCAAACAATCAATATTCTTCTTTAACAAATTTATATTATTTTTAATTATAGAAGAAGTGTGGCATGCAATAGGTGAGCTAGGTAAAGCTATACTAGCATGGCAAGCATGTAAATCTATATCATTTTTCAAAGAAGCATTTTTCTTTAAAACTATTTCCAATTCCTTGGAAATAGAAGCAATTTTCATTTTTAAAGAATCATTTTCTTTTAATACAAAATCAACTTTTGAAGACAAGTTTTCATTTTCTTCAATATATCATTACAATCATTTTTATGTTTCAAAAACTCATTTTCATTTAGGGCAAGGTCTAGTTGGGATTTAAGTGAGTTACATTCACTTGAAATCTCTTCCTTCTCTTGCAAAACATTCTCAAGTGTAGAAGATAAGTTTTTATTTTCTTCTTTTAAACCAATATTATCCTTTTTCAAAAGTTTATATTTTCAAGTAATTTTTCACACCTTTTAGCAAGTTCATTATTTATGGCCTGAGCTTCCATACACTCATTGTAATAGGACCTAGAATTAGCATCTAGTTGAGTTTCCGATTGTACCTCAAGGGAGTCATTCCTTGGTCCATGAAACAACATTCATCAGACTCGTCTCTCCTAGATCTCCTCATCTTATCGATAATCTTAGGTAGCTCGGGAGAAGTCAAAATGCTCCATACTGCAAAAGCGGACTCATAGTGAGAAAACACATGTAAATAATCTTTATGAAGAGATGCTCTAAGTGCCTTTAGGGCTATTGCATTGGCCTCTATATGCTTGCTATCATTAGGGTAGGATTCCTTGGTAATGGCAAGGTAAACATGCAAGCCTAGAGTTTTTAAATGACAACTCATAAGAACCTTCCATATGTCAAGTCTAGAGATATCAAACTTGAGAGGAACATCCATGAGTGCAAACTATATGAGTGCAAATGCAAATGCAATTGAAGATTAGAAAAACCAAGATCACACTCCTAGGTGGTTAAACCAAATATCAGGAGCGTAGGCTCTGATACCAATTGAAGGGTACACCTAGAGGGGGGGGTGAATAGGTGTACGGCTAATCTAATGAACTAAATGCGGAAATTAAAACTAAATTGCAACTACACTTAATGCAACCAACGAGTGTAGCCGAATTCCCGGTGAAGGGCTCTAGACTAACTCCTCGTGATTCCTCTGAATAAGAGTTGAGGCGCTATATGAAGCTCTCGTGGTTAAGCACAAGTGAGGCACACACAAATAAGCCAAGCATATAATATGAATGAGCAATATGAATGATGCAAGGCACAATATAAAAGAGAGAGAGTTAGAGTTAATAGATCAAACGCAAACAACGAGATTTGTTTCGAGGTTCGAGCACCCAGCTCTACGTCCCTGCCTTCACCCAGAAGGATTTTCAATCCACTAACTTGTCCACACAGGACTCCCACAGGGAACCTCCACCGAGGATTTGGAGCAATTACAATATGGAGTACACAACTCCTCTCTCAACCAATACAACCTCTCACTAGAGGCAACACAATCACCACCTCACACAAGAGGGGCAGGCTCTTAGCCAAACAACCACAATCCACCTCTTCACTAAGAGGGATACAAATCCAACATCAACTCCACCTCTTACTAGAGGGAGCAATACACAATCTCAACCTCTCACTAGAGGGAGCCAACCACCACTCCAAATCAACCTCTACCCAAGAGGGAATCACAAAGTAGGAGGGTTACAACAAGGTGGTATGTTTCAACCACAAACACCTCTTCCACAAAACAAAGATCCTAAATAGATAGGATAGAAGACATAGCTCAAGTGTGGAAAAACATAGAGTTTGGAAATCAAAAACTAAAGAAAAACTCTTGAGAAAACTTCTAGAATAGATAGAAAATATAGATAAAAAACAATCCCAAAGGACTTTCCTTTTTCTTGATTTTTCAAACCCTTTTTGAAACGATTAAAGATGAAAACTTTGAACCAAAAACTCTTTGAAAACTTGCTGTTATAACACTAGAGAGTAGGAAAAATTTTGCTCTAAAAATCTTAACCAAACCCCTACAAATGGGGTATTTATAAGCCCCATGAAAAACTGGCCGTTGGGGTTGTTTTTTAGCCCAGACGGCTTACGGTTGACCGGCTCGGTCGACCGCCAACGGTCAAAAATTCGACCGTTGGAGCCTCGGTCGACCGCACCCTGGAACAGAGAGCAGAGCTCTCTGCCGGTCGACCGACCCCGTCGACCGGGGTTTTTCAGAGAGCAGAAGCTCTCTGCGGTCGACCGGGGTCGGTCGATCGGCCCTTCAGCAGACCTGGCGTGCACGTTCTGTACACGTCGGTCGACCGACTCGGTCGACCGATCCGGTCGACCGGCAGAAGCCAGACCAGACTAATATAGGGATTGAAACTGGTTTTTATCTATCAAATAAATCCCATAAAATTTCTAAAATTCCACAAAATAAATTCATTATAATACATTGATATACAAACTTGTTTGAGTAAAAATCAAACCAAGTTACAAACAATTTGAACTCTTTTTGTGTTATGGAAATTTTGCCGAAAATCAAAAACTATATTTTCCAAAACTTAGATTTTGAATTGAAAATTCGTTTTGTCCAAAACTCATCCAAATACAAAAGCATGCTATGAAACAACATTTAGGCATGTTGTATATGGATATAATCCAATATACATGAAAGATATACATTTCAATGTTTTTGATAATAAATCCAAAAATAAGTTTTGTTAAAAACACAAAACTCCAAACACATGAATAGGCATATCAAAATAAGTTTGTCTAAGATATGAAGCATACATGTATATAGAACAAATTTAATATACATTAAACAATGTAAACTTGTTTTGAATCTATCTATTCATGAAAACCAAGATCGGTTAAACCAAAACCGAAAAACCAATAAACATGAGAATTAAAACAAGTGTGTGTTGTGAACTTGTACATATCACACTATCTCGTCTTTACAAATGGATTTAAAATATAAACTAAACTAAGTACTGAAGTCTTCTTGACGAACTCTGTCTTCAAGCCGACTTGATCTAAACCATGATCTACCGAGCTTGACTCCAACGAGTGCTATATATGACTTTGTCGCTCGGGCTCTTGAATCACCATGTGAGAAGCTCCAAAACACCTTTGTTGACGCTAATCACCTACTAATATCTTGGTTAAGAATCTGAAACTAAACATCACAAGATTATTAGTAAACATAACTACATGAGTTAATCATCATCAAAACTAGAGTGGAAGGCCTCTGGGCCAACAATGCATACCTGATCAAAGTGCTCCACCTCTTCCTTATACGCCCTATATGGAGGGAGGTCAGATTCTTTAGAATGATCAACCCCCGGGCGACTCGGAACCAGATCGTCGACTCGAATAGAAATGGGCCCCAAGCTATCACCCCGATGGGGGAGCCCCATCACGATGGCCTAGTATCATGACGGGCTCATCACGAATTCACGATGGCTAACATATCACTCCAAACAGACTCCCAAACAGCGGGACTCGACCACCATCCTCTCCACCTTTCCTTTCTTCATCTGATGAAGAGGAGGGAAGGATCCATGGCTGCTCAGTAAAGACAACAAAGGAGGAATCCAGAAACATGACTTTTTGAAGAGATGGAAAATGTTACTTCTAAAAGAAGGATTCTACCTATTTATAGATGGAAGAGGAGCCAAACCGATTTCAATTCGAGTTCTCGATCCCCGAAAAATCGGATCACATCTCGAAAATTTCGGTCAACCAAAGAGGCACGATATCAACTGCTGATCCCCCACGATCTCTGTCATCATGACACAATATTCTGAAAGGATGCTAGTTACCAATTTCAAGAAGCCAAATCAACCGGCACGCCAGATCAACCGGCATGCCAGCTGTCAGCCAACAGTGCAATCTTCACATCAGTCCAAAAGATATGTATTAATGAATCAGATCTTCACTTGCATAGATTTTTCAAAAGAACTCAGAGGTACTTAAAGGCTCTTACTAACTTCGCTCTTTCGATTTTCTCCAACGACTTCGGCAATTGAAAGAGCTAGAGGCATCTTAAAGTGGTCAAATTCTGACCCTCGTCAAGATCGTGACACGTGTCCCACCGCATCAGAGGCATCTCAAGCGAACAACAAACTGACATAATCTGAAAATTAACATAATTAAAATACTTTTTAAGAACAAATTAAAATATTTTTAATAAATAAATAAGAAAATTAACATAATCTGAATTTTATTTTATTTTATTATTTTTTGACTAAATTTATTTGTGCCCACTTAGTTTCCAGAACTACTTCTTTACCCAAGGGTAAATAGGTAATTTGATATCATTTTATACAGGTTTGCCTTATGGGAAAATTGGCACGTATTATAGGATACTTGGGTATAATGGTGATTTTGGAACTTTTTGGGTATAAAATTAAATCAGTTTCAAAAAGTGGGCTTGCAATTATTTTTCCCAAAAGAAAAATCATCCACTGAAGGTAACGTTACAGTAAAGAGAAACAACAATAATGTGGAGAAAATCTGAATTCATTGCGGCGATGTATACAACAACATCAACTGCAAGTCTTTTCTCGAGTCTCGACTGCTGGGTGGCTATATATATGATCCTTTTCTTCATTTGGCTCTGTTAAAGGGCTACCACTTGTTAATTAGAAACTATCATTGCTCTTTCTTTTTACTCTTAATCCAGACTCATTTCAAGCTACTGCTACTCTACCTTGTGTTTCCACTACAATCCTATTATTTCTAAGAGGTGCACTAATTGGTTTATGTTGCCTATCAAATCTACCATCTAAGATAATCTCTTTCATCTTATCATCAATTGAAGTTATGCACAGCATCTTCTAGATGCATTCATTTCTTGTCTTATATTTTAGCATACCGCCTCTCATCCATCTTAACATTCTAAAGTTGTAACATGCAGAGCAATTAATGGTTAGGGAGGTATAGTAACTGTATTCGGTAGGTCAATTTACAGATGGTGAGAACATGAAGAATTGGACCTGAGCTTTAGATGGAAGCTATTAGAGAAATAAGGGAATTTTAGGGCACTGCATTGGTCAATCACTGCAGCAGCAATCATATTCCAAAATAAGGTAACCTTCCATGTTTTTAGTATTAAACAGCACTCCTTGCTTGGGCTGAAGGGAAGTAAAACATCAGGTTGGATGTTTATTTTTAATCCCATAGAGTTCAATCATGTAGCGAGGAACATTAATTCTTTCATCAGGTTAAGTTGCTAGTTGTTTGATTGTTCGGTTGCTGCAACTTACTCTCGCTTGGCGACCGACACTGTTACAATTGCCATCTCAAGTCAACAAGGCACATTGACACATTTTCCTTTTTTTTTGGCAGAATCTTTTGTTCTGGCTGACAGAATTTGGCATGGGCGTAGGACAGAAGTCTAGTAGTTTTTTAATAATTTAAACAATTCAAGTCTCAAGTAATATTTTGAAATAGCTTTAATGCTGAATATGAAATCAACATTTTTTTCTCAGGTTTCTTATCAAGCATATAAGATACTGTGAAATTCATGTAATGCTATATAATTTCAATAATATGCTCCATCTAGGTTTGGTTGAATCATCCACATGTGTTGATTCAGAAATTTCTTTCTTAACAGAATGGACATGGATGCTAATGTTGCACCATTGTATCAGGCATACCTCCTATTTTGACATCTGTCACATTCTTTCTTAAGCATGAAGAATTAGTCAGTTGAATTTGTTTTAATATAGTTATTCCTGATAATAACTAAAGGGACCAACACCTGTTTGCGGTCATTTTTGCTTTAATTTCTGCTATTTGTCAATTTTTCATATTTTCGTAATTGTTGCTACTGTGGTTTTGTTATCCGTTATGTCTTTTGTATGACAGGCTGAAGTTTCTGGGTCTGTGAATGTGGAGGGGGGCCTACACTTGAAGCAATATGACTATTTTGGTGGTATAAATCTCATGGCACATGAAGTTTTCATATCAAATGCCAGTAATTATTATTGTTATTATTGATTACACTTGTTTGTTACTTATAATGCAACTCCTTATATTCTTGGTTACTCTAATTAATTGGAATGCAACTCCATTTGTTTTTTTTGGCTTATTTTGTGCCTTTGAGAGTAATGTGATTCCTTACACCGAATCATGCCACCTTACCTCTTTGCTCATTCCAGATTCCCAATGTAGGAGAACTTGGAGGGTTTTCTTCTTGGTCGCATGGGCTCAAATTACATGGCTGAAAAAGGTTGGCCTGCTTGCATGACAATTGGTCTAGAGGGTTTTATGATGGGGTCACAGCATATGCTGATATCTGTGTTGGCTAGGAATTAACATCTACTTGTAGTGGGTTGACGTCAGGTTAAAACCAGTTTAAAAACTTGATAATTCTAAACTGGATATCTCAACTTCAAGCTGAGCTCCCCAGCCGATCCCCTTTCGAGATGATAATGATGAGGAAGCTTCATAATTGCTGATGTACTTTTTTACCATGAGTTTCTATAATTACATTTTAACACAGGCAATTTTATGATGTATCAATTTTACAGATGAGTTGTCCTATATTGCTGACTATTTGAAGTGACTAAGTACAGACCATAATGTTTTCGCCTTTATGAAGTAAGGAAACGCAAGGAGATAAGAAAGAATAGATTAAAGGACATGGAAGACGAAATCCAATATTGTTTATGCATGAGGGAAAGAACTATGACATAAGAATCTGTGAGGTAATTAATATACATCCTTAACAAGAGCTCCTTTTGAAAGTTTAAAGGGCTAGTTGAGATAGCACATTTGGTAGTAGTATTATGGACAAATAGAAAGAAAAAGACTGTCGAGATGAACGACAAAAGCTTATCACCTGTAATGTTATTAGACCAAAATCCTTTGAGACTTTTTCTAAGTTCATGACATGTATCCATCAAGTATTAAACCTAATCGGCCTATCCAAGTATTTGATGTGCATCTAAAATGGGTATGCCTCCTTTGTTGAATAATTTGTTCTACATAGGTCTTAATTATTAAAATTGGCAGGGTGATGGTAGGGCAAAAACTAGGGATGTGGTGGGATTGAGGAAGAACAAATATAGGGTTTATGAAAATTTGGGAAAAAATAAGAATTCAGGCTTCATACCCAGGTGAATCGCTCACCCACTTCATATTTCTCACATAAAAATTCAAAAAAACCCAACTAAAATTTCAATTTCTCAATAACTCATTCATTCATTAATTGATTTTAAAGCAAAATCCTCCAAGAGCAGGGGCAGAGCCCAGGATTTTCATCCAGATAATCACAAGTCTGTGATGTTTAATCTCAAAAGATTTTGTATTCCATTACCATAAGAAAGATACTTAACACGTGAATTTTTAACCGCAAATGAAAAAAAGGAAATGAACAAAATAATTTTAATTCGTAGAATGAAATACACAAATATACTTACTAGCTTAGTGGTGCAACACATGCCAATGTTCTTCTATGATTTTTTTCTTTTAATCTCTCTAATTTTCACTAGATTGGAAAAATTCAGAAATTAGATAAATAATATAATCATCTAAGAAACTTGTATAAGTCAAACAATTAGCAAAATAATTAAATAATCACTATCAATATGCTCTAATTTTATTCTCGTTGTAAACTAATTTTACACAAAATGATCGAAGCCCAAAATTTTTTAACAAAATAAACAGAACTCGATTTCATATTTGTATCAATTTGCGATGGTGAAATGTTCAGAGAAAACAACAGAGAAGAGAAGTTTGGTGGAGGATTTAATTTCATGTTTGAATTTGACTAAGCTGGGAGGATTCAAAGAAGGCACTTCCTCAAACTTTGGGATCAAGGATGTAGAGAGGTGATGGGTTCTGATTTGGATTAGGAGTAGTATCAGATTCAATGGAAATCATGAAGTGCTTACAGGCGATAGACTCGGCTCTGGTTCGGGGCCAAATGAGAGGGCAAAGAATCATTTGGGGGGGGGGGGGGGAGAGTACACAAAAATTAGTTCTGATATTATTTTGATGTGAGTGAGCACATGCACATCAGTGTATATATGAAGCACGGACACTTCAAAGTAAGTGTCGTGTCCATACCGAACACCGACACTTGCAGATACTTGCTGACATGTATCAAACACTCCGTTGTCGTGTCAGATTTTGAACAACCATAAAAATCACTTGTCGGTACTGTGTCCAACACCGTGTCGGCATTAAATAAAAATTTAAAGATCATGTATTAGATATCTAAAGTCACATGTCACTTAAATAAATATGAAAAAATATCATTTTGACATAAGCAAATATGTTGTAAATTTACACTCATCAAACTAGGTGAGATATTAGTTAGATTTTTTATTTTATTTGTTACTTTATAGAAGCTATAGATGTAAATTATTTAGATTTTATTTTGTTTTCCATCTTATCTTTAATAAAACTAATTATTCATGTTTGATATTTTTGACAAGTTGATTATTCAGTATTCTACTCACATAGGTTGAGTTGTGTAAAAATGTCTACTTCGCAAAGTATTGTTGAAAAAGTTGAAAACAATGCACCTCTTTAAAAGTATGAGAGAAAATCAGAAAATTAGGAATATAGGGAGAAAATTTATATATATGTAATAATAATAAAATATTGCTTGCCGTGTCCCCGTATCCTTTTTTAGATTTTGTCGTGTCCCGTGTCTGTTTCCGTGTCCGTGTCGTCTCGACACCTGTGTCCGTGCCCGTGCTACATATCAGTGTATAAGCAACGGTGATAAAGATGAATCAAGTTTAGAAATATCATATATCGGGATCATATCGGATGGGGGGTTTTCATATCGAATATCGGATATCGGGGGAGATATCAGGGATGCACGCGCATATCGGGCGTTCATATCAGACACTATATATAATGAAATATTGATAATTAAAAGTTGATTTAGAGTCATAGATACCATCTACCTAATAAAAATGATGTAATATGCTTGCAAAAGCAGTAAAAAAATAATGTACATTTGCACGCAGTCATGTAATAAATAAGTTATTTCATATCGGGTGATATATCAGGCGATTTAGGCCAACATCGGGCGATTTATCGGCCGATATTTTAAATATCGGCCGTTTTTTTGCTGCAAATGATATGGGAAATGATTTCTCCATATCGTATCTGCAGCAGACAAAAAAGGAGATATTGGATGATATCTCGGCCGACTCGGCCGATATTTAAAACAGGGGGGCGTGATTCATTACAAGTGGTGGAAATGGCTATTATTTTATTAGCTCTGGGCTTCACCGCACATCACATCCTCACGTGAGTTTTATGTATTCATCAAGTTAAATGAGATTGGTGTGAGGTCCTCGGGGCACAATGCGCTAGCAGGTTAGGCACTAAATGACGTGTTTGCTCAATTATTTAGAGATAACATGGGCTGTTTAAAGAAACTTTTGATTTCAGGTTGGGCACGTGCCCAACCTGGAATACATGTAGCTTCGCCCCTGTACAGGTGTATATATAAAAAGAGGCCGCATGCCTTACTCGTGCCTTAAATAAAGAAAATAAAAGACTAATAAAAAACTACTCGTGCACTGCACGTGCATACACTAAACTAAAAAAATAACTAGATTGTTAATGTCCCTATCAATTCTCCTCTGGTTGGAGAAAACTCATCCTCAAGTTTTAAAAGACGATATCACGAAAAATCATGAACACAAAGATTGACGATCCAAGCATCGTCTCAGACTCGGATAGTGATTTGAATTCAGAAATCAATAATTAGAGCTTCACACTCAGGTGAATTTCTCACCCACCTTATGCTTCACGTATAAAGATTTAAAAAATTGAAGAAATCTCTTGCCACTCGGTCTGAATTTGAAACGGACTGGATTGGAATTGCAGCGTTTTTGATCCTTTTAGGCCTATTAAAAGGATGATTGCCTACACTATGAGCTCGAAATTCACTAGGACGCGAAGGACTATTCCCTATGATTCTTATGCCTCGAAAATTCGAATCGGCTTCAGAATGACTGAGAACAACCCTAAAGACCTAAAATAGGTATGAATTTTGCAAGCGGGTCGGGTTTGCAGCTGTCATAACGTGTTGGATCTACACAGAGGGTCAGATCAGGCCGAGTCGGGTCTGCTGTATGATGTGTTGGATCCAGTTGATGGAGTGGGTCGGATCTGAAACTGAAGCGAGTTGGTGCAAGACCGAATCAGGTCAGTTGTCGATCGGGTTCTGCCAACACTGATAAAGGTTTGGCTGAAAGCAGCGAAGGACGATAAGATAGGTGGCGAAATCAACGAGATCAGTGCTGCCGACAAAGGGTTGGCTGTCGACAATGAGGGAAGATGAAGTTAACAACGAGATCTAGGAGATGACGTAGAGTGCTGGGACAATGATCGCGTCGCGACAGTGTCACGAGTGGCAGTGTCGAGTTCAGGTCGCGAGATCAGTGAGATCGGCACCACATGAGTGGAAGAAAGGGGCTGCGGGTGAGGTTGGTGAGGTCTAGAAGGATCCTATTCGATCAGTGATGTCGATGAGGAAGAAGAGGTCAACGAGGATGATGCGGTGGTTGTTGGGTTTGGCAATGACTGCAGTTGCAGTCGTCAGTGAAGGTGATAACGCGATCGGGTGAGGGAGGAGGTCGGTGGTGCTGGCCGGCGTGGTGTTGGCATCAAAGGAAGAGGGAGGGAGAGTGACACATAACGGAAGGGGAAACTAGGGTTTGTGGTGAGATTGACGTTAAACAAATCTAGAGTTTACGAAAGTTAGGGAAAAGATAAGAATTCGGGATTCACACCCACGTGAATCGTTCACCCACTTTACGCTTCTCACATAAAAATTCAAAAGAATTCAAAAGAACCCTAACTAGGGTTTTAATTTCTCAATAACTTATTCATTTATTGATTTTCAAGGAGAATCCTATGAGAGTATATATAGAAAAGAGGTCATGTGCACTATTCGTACCTGAAAGACTAATAAAAATACTAATAAAAGACTACTCGTGCATCGTTTATGCACATACTAAACTAAATAAAAGAACTAAATCGTTAATGTCCCATCATTCTTCTTCTTGCGTGCTTGCACACGTCCAGTTAACACAAGCCAAAGCCTTTACATCCTTGATACATCATTTCATATACATCCGTATTGGCCAAAGTAACAAAGGCTGCTCGGATTTCAGTTGTCCATAAACATGGTTGGAAGGCCTAGTACTAAATAACCCGTGTATTTGCTGCCCTCCTTAAGAGTGTCTATGCTTATGACTCATAAAATTCGAAAGTAGCAATCGAGAGTTCTCTAGAAAGGCACACCGCCTATGATCCTTCTTAGTGAGAGCATTTCGATAACTCTTAAAGCTATCTCTTTTGATCACAATATGTTTACCTACAAGATTGTGAGAGGCCGCATAACCATTTCCGTAAGCATCTTCTTCTTCTCCTTTTTTTTTGAGTAATAAGTGCATCCAACTTGGTGTGCTCACCAAGATTCAAACCTTGGACTTCCTTGTCCCCTTTTACTCTCTCCATATCCACTTAGGGGTGTTTGGATGCAAGGAAGTGGGCGGAAGTAAGGAAATGAGAAAGTATAATTGCTTACTTCCCTATCTATCCAAACACCAGAAAAGGAAAATAAGAAAACTCCTTTTCCTTCTCTCTTTTCTCTTTTACACAACCATTTCCTCACTTCCAAAGTGCTACAGTTAATTTTGTGGTCATGTAAATCTCATTTATAATAAGTTGTAGCACAAAACAGTTAATTTTTTGATCATGTAAATCTCACTTGCATTCTAATTACAGTCTATTTTTTATTTTTCTTAATTAATTTTTATTTTAATATTATTTTGCAGTCAACTTTATGGTCAACTTTTCCACTTTCATTTTCACATTACCATCCAAACACCGGAAAAGACTTAACATTTTCCAAATCATACTTCCTAATAACATCCAGACACCGAAAAACTTACTAACCAATTCCCAAGTTCCAAAGGGAACTATTACCAATTCCTCACTTCCTTACTTCCTCACTTTCACCGTCAACCAAACAGGCCCTTATACAAAGTCTTCTTGATTCTCATAAGCACCTAATCTCAGCTTCAAGAACTAAGTTATATTGAGTGGGAACAAGGCAACTATGATCTTTCCAATGTTAGATCTGATAAGAAAATCACACTCCCACTTTGCTATCCTGCTAACAAACTGAGCTATCAAAATGTTTAAACCAACCCACTGGTGGCAGTTCCACGGGATGAATATAGCCTCTACAGTAGCTTGAACTCTAGCTCCTGACCCACCAGACTCATGTAAAGTGTGGAGCCTGATTGTCGATCTTGACAGAGGACAACCCTCGATGAAGTACTACACTAAAAGAACTGCGAGGCCCAGTTGCAGTGGGAGTTAGGAGGACAAAAAGTCCATCCTCGGTGACTCAGAGGTGAGGCCTCGGGAAGAGTCCCTCGAGGACCGGACCACCTTGTTAACTCTCCGAGTAAAAGCGTACTACAGGGGGAGTGTGAGCGAGTTTGGAGTTTCAGATGGTGACATGTTCAAGTGCTCAGAGGTCACTCAGATTCTCGGGAGGAGCACTCCGAGCGACAGAGCAGAGGAACATCCCCGAGGCATAGTGAGGTGCAGCAAATGCGATCCAGCCTGGAAACTTTACGATATAGGAATATCAAGTCACGTGTCAAGGATAGTTTAGCGATGTCACAATTCGTAATCTTTTTCTCTATAAAAGGAGATGCACAGTAATTAGGGTTTAATGAAGCGGTGAGAGCTATTGTAAAGAGCGACTGTGAAGTTTTTCTTTTTCTTCCTGTAATCTCTCGATAATAGTGGATTTGCGAGCAACTCTGTGATTTTTCCTGATTGTGTTTTTACGTAATTTCTAGTGTTCTGTGTATTGTATTGTGATAGATCTATGATCTTGTGCATCATTTCTATCTGATATGTTCTTATTCATTGTCATCGTGAAAGCCCTTGCCCCAACAATCAGTCAGCATCCAACTAGGTGTGCTCTCCAAGATTCAAACCTTGCACCTCCTTGTCCCCTTTTATTCTCCCCCTATCCACTATACGAAGTCCTCTCTTAAGCACCTAATCTCAACTTTAAGAACCAAGTTATATTGAGTGGGAACAAGACAACTATGATCTTCTCAACGTCAGATCTGATAAGAAAACCACATCCCACTCTGCATCCTGCTAACAAACTGAGCCATCAAAATGTTTAAACCAACCCAGTGGTGGCAGTTCCACGGGATGAATATAGCCTCTACAATAGCTTGAACTCTAGCTTCTGACCCACCAGACTCATGTAAAGAGATGAGACGAAGACTGGTAAACTGAATGGAGAAAGCTGAAGACACTTTTTTACAATTAATGTTGCAATTGCAAATGATATTCTATTATAAATTGAAACTATGAAATATCCATATATTTCACTCTATTTAGACATTTGGTTCCTTTGATGGGAACAGTTAACCGCAAGTCAATTCAATTGATTTGGTCCAACCCATAAAGTTAACTATATCGTACATCGGTTTCCCTCTATTAGAAGCTTAAATTGCAATTCTGGGTAGTCATCTTTGTGGCCACAGCACGTCTTTATGTACTTCTGACTTTAAATTCTTTTTATTTAATATTCTTCTCCATAAAGTTAATTTGTCCTATGCAACTGATTACTTTATAGGTTTTGATGGTTCTGTTCACCAAGTCAATGTAATCGCATTGTCGAAGGTAATTGCTGGACTAGTTCTTGATGTTGCTAGAAGCCTAGAAGTTAATGTATCATATCTTTACAATGCATATTTTTTCAAGTGGATCCAGATATGCAGGCTTTCTTTTTCTGATTACTCCAATTGGCAGCTTACATGCATAGTGCTGGAGCATGGATATAGAAATCTACTGCAACCTAAATCAATATGGAACGCAGAGGGAACACCCAAAGACTTCTCGTTAGTGGAGCAGATATTGCACATGGAGTCATTAGAAGTAAGTCTGATGCTGTGTGAAGTTTGAAATACTTGGAGTGTATGTGCTTCTTGGTAGTCATCCTGCATCATATTTGAAAGAGTTCCACTGGAAAGGTTGTTTTGTTGTTTCTTATGATATCATCTTTTAGGCCTGTACTATGCAAGCTAAGATAACTGCTTCCGAGCATCAGTTCTGTTGTTTTACAACTTGAATTCTTCAAAATCTGTAGTAGTAGATAATAGATATGATGTATTCAAATTGAGTTCTTCCTTTTGAATGAATTCTTAGCTTCTTCCTTTTGAATGAATTCTTAGCTTGCCATATCTTTCTGCAAAAGCTAAAATCCTCAGCTGAATTACGCCATGTACACCCGATAGATCATATCAAATAACTTCAATTTTACTTCCCTATGAATTGATTGATTAGGTTCTGTTCTCTCATGTTCTGGTACCATAAACCAAGTTCTTTACTATCTTGATTTACCGCTCTCATATTGAGTAGCTCTATGATCCTAATCTTGAATTCTACTTTTGCATATGATCAATGTAATATGTGATTGGAGTGTGTAAATGTGGTGAGATGAATTGCGCTCAATATAAAATCAGTGACTATAAAGATAGATCACTATATAGTTCAAATTTGGCATTATTTCTTTCTTATTGTGGTAAAACTTTTTTTTGTTTATGTATGTGTTTCTAGATGACACTGCTTTACTGTACTGGTACTCGGTGTAGCAATTGTTTTAATTTTTTTGTTCTGCTTGTCTTCTATTTTTCTTGTAGGTAGATTTATTTCGTGGATTCACTCTGCCAGATTCCCCTATGTTTAGACAAGTTTTTGGAGGACAGTTGATTGGACAGGCATGTTTCTATTCATCTCAGAATATCTGTTTCATTTACTTTCCCGTAATTGTAGCACTTTATGCTCCAAATTTATAACTACACAAACAAACTTCTATTATGCGTTTTAGACATGTGATCATGAACTTTAAATTATGCATTCCCATAAAATCTGTGTATGTGTAAAATCTTTAAAGAACTTGGATAAGAGTTTCAACATTCACCACCGATCACCATGGATTTTTATATGTTATGTGCATATAAGTGTCTATGTTTCTTGGACATTGATATGAGGTGTCGCTGTTGGACTGATGTTTATCCACTTTTTCAAAGAGGTTGCACGTGCATGTATATATCCTCTGTACATATATACATATATATTGCTTGGGTATTCATGTGATGTGTTTAGTAATAGACAATGAGACTTGGGTGTGTTCCATAATATTATCTTATGCTTTAAGGAACATGCAAAACGTGATGGAAAACCACTTAAACTGTAGATACTTATAGTTGATTGTTTTCTGCATGGCTTAAAAGAAAGACATCAAGAAGAAACCCCCCATGTTTGGATTCTTTGAAGTCATGACTTTCTTTTCACAACATGTAACATGCTAATACAACTATTCTTTCTGATGTTTCCAATGGACAGGCAAGAAGGTCCATCTGGGTTTTACTTTTCTACACAATCAAAATGTTGTACATTAGGTTCAATAGAGTGAATTTTCAAATTGAATGTCCCATACGATGTTTGAGTTGTATACTTCATGCTCATATCCCATCAGAAATGAGCATCTCCTTGGACACACTGTATTAATATCGTAAAACTCACAAAGGTTGCCAGCATCGCTCAAAATCTCAACCGATTCCGGTACGAATCAGCTGATTGTATCGGAATCGGGATTGTATTGGAATCGGCCTACACCGAGATGAAATCGGTTGATATAAATCGGAATTGCCAAAACATTTTGGAATCGGCAATACCAAGTTAGAATTCGGCTCATATTGGCCAATATTGCTTGATACGGATCAAAACTGCTCGATACGGCTCGATACAAACCGAAAATTTGTGATGCTATGTTTAAAAGTCAAAGGCTGTCTATTAGGCATGTATGTCTTGAAGCGGTAGAAAAAGAAAAAAAGAAAGAAAGGACAAAGGAAATTCTTAATTTTTGGAAAAAGTAATGTAAAGTGGACAGGAAAGGAAACAATAAAGAAATAAAAGGAAATCTTTAATTTTGGAATAACAAGTCTAGAGCAAATAAAGGAGAGAATGAGAAACATGCAGAGGAAAAAATGAAACAAAAAAACAGAAAAGACAAGTCCCAAAAATCAAGGAGAGAAGCTATCAAATCAAGGATAATAATATCATTCAAATCAAGGAGAACATCATTCTTTTTTCTTTTACACAGAGGAGAAAAGAGAAAGAAAGCTGATTGTGCATGGGTGTGTTTCTATAGTTCTTTTTTCTTTTGCATCCTGTTCTTATTTTTCTCTTTACTGATTCGTTTCTATACTTCTACTTGCTCCCTATTCTTTTGTGTTTTCTCTTTCCTTTGCATTTTTCTATTCTCGTTGAGTACTAAAGAATTCTCTCTCTTTCTCTCTTTATGAGCCTAAATGAGCTACTGGATAATTTTTCCAGCAGGTACAATGACAGTTGTTGGTTGAAATTTAAGAAAGTAAAAAAGATGTACAACCGGTTACCCAAGCAATAACTTTATAGCCTATAATAAGCTAACTTGGAGTAGCAGGTCAAATAGTATAATTTTATGAAACCAATATGTTTGAACATTAAAGCAAAACTAGAGTAGTTTTCATAAAGAGTCGACTTTTAAAGAAAATTAAAGAGTTTTGAACCACATAAAACTACAAACTAACTAATTGACTTTTTTAGGAATACAACTCAAAAATAGTCTTTTGCTTTACAAGTTGCAGTGTATTTTTAAATTTACACACACAAGTAAAACACGTCAAAAGTTGCTATTACTCTTAACAATTTTTAAAATAATTTTAATAATTTTTTCTTGAAGTGTCCAATACGGCCAAGACGAAACGGCCGATATTGCTGATATGGCCGATCCTGATACCATCAACCGTTGACTGATACTGATACCGATTTCAAGATTTCAAACCTTGGTTGCAAGTAAAGTCCACATACTGCCACAACTTTGTTCATTAGATGTTCCACATAATATTATATAACCTTTAGCAGTGCAATAGCTTTTTGTAGAAACTAGAAAGCATGTTCTGAAATCATGGTATTGGTATCAGCATCGATTGTAGGATTTTGGTATCAAAATCAGCAATATTGGCCGTTCATCAGTTGTTTCATCTCATCGAATTGTCAATATTGAGTATCATTTCGGTTATATCAGGCGGCAATATCGGTACTTGGCCAAAAAATCGGTATCCGGCAATATTTCAAACCTTGCTAGAAAGTGAACAAAATAGGTATTTGGATTCTCTGACAATGATTTGTTAACTGTTTGTAATTAAGCATAACAACTGAAACCCTGATACATTATTTCATGCTATGCATATTTCTTATACAACTTTCTGACATACAGTCATCTTCTAGGCATTGGCTGCAGCATCTAAGACTGTGGACTGTCTTAAACTGGTACATAGTTTGCACGTTTCTTTTATTGTGGCTGGAGATAATAACGGTATGTGTACTTCTTTCCATATATATCTACAGACATTATGCTTTCCCTGATCAGTTTGTTTAGCATTCACTCTCTATATGATTACTTTTTTTTTTATGTTTATATGCAAAATTTGTGCAAACATCTCAGGGATGCAATTGATTTTCCAGCATGTGCACACATATGGATTGAGTTATGTTCTCTTTTTTGTGAATGCTATAGTTATACTTGCCTCACGTGGATAATTTTGCAATTTCTGGTTTCCTTATTTGCATTATGCTAAGTAGAACTGTGTTTTGCTTGCATGTGTTTTAAGTTGTGGAAGCACTTAGCTCCCAGGTTTGTCCCACGCTCCAAGACTACTATAATATCACTTATACCTGTAAGATCGCTGAATTACATATGAATGACCATAATACTGTAATAGAACTGCATAAGACTCATATCTTTATTCTAAACTAAAATAAAGCAACTGAAATAATGTCTTTTATCTGTTGATACGCCATTTGTCTTAAGTCAAGCCTTGGCCCAAATTTCTATCGACCCATGAAATAAAGCATACTGTCTCTTTCAGTAACCCAAAGTTAGAGCTAATTGCAGGGCGTTTCTTGATATTGAGTATCTATGCATGTAGTTGTGTTACTTGCGCGTACTCTGTAGTGGCCAAATAACTTCATTATCTCTAGGGTTGGCAGCTCAAGGCATGATGGACCGGCACAATTTTTTTTGATACATGGATGATGAAATAGTATTCTAGGCCATGCCTGGGCCTGAATTTTACAGCCAAGATTACCTTCGGGTTGTGCCTGGGCTCGCCACCACCTGTCACGGCACGACCCAAAGCGCAGCCACAGCCCACTCCATATTAACCTTGTGCTTTTGGATGATCAGGTGCCAACAATCTGGACTATTTGGTACAGAACACAGGATGCTTACCGCTAAAAGAAAAATTGATTTTTTTTTTTTTTTTTGGGGGGGGGGGTGTAAAAGAAAATTGTTAGTAATGCCGATAGCTAGTGTGGAGGGAGGGAGGAGCATTGTTTTAAATATCGGCCGATATACCGGTATTTTATTCAAAACGATACGATAAGTGCAATAGTTTACCGGATATTGTTATCGGGCCGATATATCGCCACGTGGCCGATATATCGGCCGATATCCGAGATGAAATATCTGATATATCAGCCGATATAGTTACTTATTTGGATAATTATTTTTTTTACTTGAGAGGTCGTTTTATTTTATTTTATGTTCATTGGTATTTCAATAATGTTTTTATATGATGTTTGGATAATAACTTATTTCTTTTAACAATGCCTTATATGTATTAACTATTGATATATCAACCGGTATTTAGTACCATATTAGGATACATCACCCGAATCCGGTATCCGATACATAATTTTGCTGACCGGTATATTGCCGATATCCGATATTTAAAACACTGGGGAGGAGATCATCTGAAAGAACTAACCATGTCATCCTGCACGACAAACAGTGATCCTGTTCAAAACTCAAGTCAACCTTTCTTTTTCATAGGCTATTTGTTAATCACATTATCGGTCGTTAGGTTGATGGGGCAGTGTTATTGGATAGGGACATATTTTTTGTCAGCCAAAATATGTTTTCAGGCTGCTGCCTCTAAGCCAGCATAATGTTATGTTCGGCTCTTCTTCATATCTTTGATTATTCCCACATTGCAGCCTGCTCTTGGATATCACATTAGCTTACTTCTTGATGTCACAGAAGGATGCATTTGCTTGCATCAAATTGCAATTCCATTGTAGAATTGTAGTTCATGAATTGAGAATCATGGAATTGTAATTTCGAATGTTGTTTGTTGGATATATTTTAGGATTATTGAATTTAGATTTTGTTGCTTGATTGGATATATTTGGAATGAACTGAACTTAATGCTGCTCTATATGGCTATTAAAGTTAGCATGTGACCTTCCAATAGCTGAGGTGAAATCACCAATCCCTTTCCACCTCTTGGTACTTGATTTGACTCCATATTATGATTGAATTCCAGTTTGCGACATTTTAATAAAAGAATTGTAACTTGAAAATTTCAAATTGTACATAATGATGCTTTATATAGATACAAATATGAGTGTGTTACTATCCAATATCCTAGATGAAGTCGCCACCCTCCTTTCTCTAGTGATAGGAATTCACACATTTTTATAGTGAATTCCAAGTTACATCTTTTTATAGAGAAGTTGTGAATTGGAATTCCACATGGAATTGAAATTCTGTGATTACAAGAAACCAAATAGCTGGTTAAATCATGAAACACAAAATTTATGGGCTCAATGCAACAAACTGATCCTTACAGGAAATTTTGATAAGCAAAATCCCTAGAGTATTCCAGAAAGACGGAGTCATAACACAAGTTTCATTTTCAAGGAAGTATAAAGTTTACTTCAAGATAAAGTTCCATCTTTGAGAAGGGTTGATTAAAAAATATATACTATGCAAGGTTGGATCTCATACCTTGTTGAGGGCATGAGGTATTTACTTTATACCTTGTTGAGGTTTCTTAACACGTACAAAAATATGCACATCTGTATCATGATTGTTGTCATCATTTGATCCTTTTCCCATTTAAATGGGTTAGGCTGCTTGAAGCTGAGTGGATCCACTAAAACTTGGCCCAGTTTTTCTAGGACCTGATATCAACCTGATCTTAATCCTCTATGAATTGGTGTGAACTGGCTGACCAAGAGAAATATGGTGCATAGTGACTTGTGATTAAATTTAGATGGCCGATTAGCTGGTTGGAAAATCTATGTCTATCTACCATTCAAGTTAAGCTTATGCAACTGAGAGCCGACTTCCAAATTGCTTGTCTTAGCCATCACATCCATCTCTAGGCCATATATTATCCATATAGCCTAATGTCACGCATAATTACTTATATAATTGCCATAAAGATTTATAAAGAGTTACTTTGAATAATAGATGAAACTTATTTTGATAAAAACCTTATAGTTAGTTATAATTCATGCTCAGAGAACTGAAAAGTTCTTATGTCTAATATATTTACTGTAATACTGACTTGTGTCCAACTAAGCACAAAAATGTTTGACATGAACCAAGATGTTTTCTTCAACATAGTGGTTCTTTCATATCTTTTGCTGCTGATAGTTTATAAACATTAAATGACTTGGTACTAGCTGAAGCTTGGCTACTAGGTCAATAATTTTTGTTGTTTAATATTGACCAGTACAAAAATTTGAATTTTAATATCGCATATTCAAATACTTACATATCTTATTCATATATATAAGCACATATAAACACATTTTTTGCAGCCCCAATAATATATCAAGTTTTCCGTGCACGTGATGGTAAAAGTTTTGCTACCAGACGAGTTGATGCAAAACAGCATGGTGTTGTTATATTCAGTATGGTTGCTTCATTTCAGGTCACCTACTCTTTGGCTGCATCTCCATTATCATTATTAAATATGCTTGTGAACATGTATTGGAGATTATTGCTGAGCATATTAGATGTGTTTCTACGCTACATTAGTAGTTCTATTTTAACATCTTTTCACATCTTTTTTTTGGTAATCATCTTTTCACATCTTTTCCTTTGTCTTGTTGTCCATGTAATATGTCTAGTATTAAGCTACAGAGGACTACATATTTATTTATTTGCAAAAGAGTTGCAAAGTAAAAGTACACAGAATCATGATTAATCCTGTTCTTATATAGACTCCATAACCAAATCATGCTCAAACTATGACTCGTAATACTAACAGGACTATAAGACTCCAAAGACTATTAAGACTCTGGAACCAAATAATTTTGTTATTTAATTAATTACTTATTGCATCTAACATCTTTCCTTAAACTCATGATGCTATGAGATTGAGAGGGTTAATAAAAAATTGATAAACAAATGTTGAAATGATTGAAGTGCTGAAAACGAATATTGAAATATTGACGCTGGACTATTAATTGTCGATCCGAAATTACTGATGTTGATGCCAAACTGCTGGAATACAGACAAAACTAAACCAAATCAAGTAGAAGTTGCAAATTAAATCAAGCCACATCTGGACCAAACTGAAAACCACATCGAACGGACAAAAGCCAAATCAAAGTTGAACCAGAATCTAAACCGAAAATTTGAATTGAACTTAAACATATCCCTTCGGCAGTTCCTTAGGATCTCGAACTAACTTAAATGATCAAACTACAATACTCGACAATCCCACTGATTGTTAGAATCTAAAACTACAATACATCTTAAACTATTATACTTCTGACCCTCTCTTGTGATTTGACAAACATAAACATATCCCAAGCTGAAGTCTGCTTAAAAATACAAATCCAAACTCCAAATGCTTCTAATCCTCCCTTGGGATCCAGTTACATAAACCCTGATATCCTCCCCTAAGACAATGCATAAGCAAATCCAGAAACCAAAGATGGCAAAATTATTCAAGTTGTCATTGATTCTTTGCTAGAATTAGACTTTGTTGTTGATAGCGTCGTGAGAATGAATTGGCAATGGCAACTCAATATTGATCACAACTATCAGAAATATGAGGATTAAGGTTATAAGCAGTGGCGAACTCTAATTGCGTTGAACAGCAACCAGTGATGTTTTTTTTTAATTTTTAGAATATATTTGTTCTTGTTCTAGGGATAAAAAGAACCCTATAAAAGAAGTTAAGAAGAAGGAAAAAAGAAGAAACAAAGGAGTCATGAAGTATATAAAAATGCAGAAGAAAGCAGAAGAGGCGGCTGAAGAAGTATAGAAGAGGAATAAAAAGATAAGAATGGTTACAGCTGGGTGTTGTAGTAGAATTATAGCAATAATGTAGCAGCGGGTTACTTTTATCATTACTGGAAGAAGTTTAAGAAGACGATGACAATGTGGGTTGTTAGGTTGAGGTGGACAAGAAGAAGATTGTGGTGGTGGTGGAAGGTGAGAGTATTGATGGTGTTCTGGATAAAAAAAAAAATCCTAGGGCTTAAATTACAATGGACTACATCTTTATTAATTTTCAAATTATAAAATACAATTATATTGAACCATGAGCAGTCCTTAGATTGACCCCTGTACAAAATCAATCCTACTTAAACTTTGACTTATAATACTACTATGACTTTATAAGACTTCAAATACTATTAGGACTTTGTAACAAGAAAAAAAAATCTAATAATTGATTAATTATCCATTATTTCTAACATCCGTGAATTAAAGCTCATGCAAATTTTAACACTCCATACTTAGTTTCATCCAATCACTTCCACTACTTAAGTATTTATTAACTATTCAGACACATTGATTTGAATATTTATAAGTTAAGGAGAATTCTTGATGCCTCACAAATAATTTTGATATATGACTTGGTAATATACACTTACTGTGCTGAAATATTAGTTTCTTCAGGTCACTATGTACATACAATGTGAGTGCTTAGAGGCTTTGTCTGGTGAAAGCATATTGGTTCTTATTCATATCTTTATTATGTTGCATCTCTCTCTCTCTCTCTCTCTCTCTCTCTCTCTCTCTCTCTCTCTCTCTCTCTCTCTGTGTGTGTGTGTGTGTTGTGTGTGTGTGTGTCCAAAGTCCAATAATGTTGCGTGTGTAACGCCCCGATCTTAAAGATACGGGACGTTATGGCGACGCATATACGCGAGGTAAAATACCCCTCGTTTACGCGCTAAGCCTCAATGTGTACCTGAACAAGCTATAAATCGGAAGCATAATGATCAATGAACACTGCAGTAATACATATAAGACCACACATGATAGCAATGAATAACGGGAAGAAAATGATAGCTGAATAGAAGTCAAAGGTGATATACAGGAATCAAAGAATAATACAAGAATGAATTGCAAGTATACCAGGATCAAGAGGAGAGGACCCAAGCTCCTCGCAGTGCGTACCGTCTCATCGAACACCTGCACATTAGAACAATCGTCCAATAGCTGGACGTGCAAATTCAGGGTCGTCAAAATGCGACCATAATGAGTGTGTGTGTAAAGGGGAAAGAACTCGTGCAGAAGAAACAATATGCATAATTAGTAGTAAGAGCAACAGTAAATAGAAAAGGCTAAATAACAAGATAAAAAAGCTGAACAGTAAATACACATATGATAAAACATGAATACAGGTAGCAGACCAATGACACAACTGTAAATATGCAATCAATGTCAAGGCGTGTAATCTATCACATGTCACTAGGTTGGCATCCAAGTCTGGTCATAAATCTGGTCCTGGTTATAATCATATGTCTGACATAGTAATATATAATATACAATCAGGTAATTACAGTCAGTCACAAGGCATCAACAGTTTATTATTAATTATGTCAGCGAACACCAATTGTCACATGTAATAGACGCATCCCATACTGCGCCTACCACACATGCCAATCGATGCCCTTAAGTTATTGAAACTGATCGGTTGGAGACATTGTCCATGCTTTAGGTGGGTCCCGTGCATACCCGGGACCACGCCCAGACTCCTGGTGCTGAACCAGGACCTACCGCAAGGTAGTCAGGAACATGTAAACAGGAACAGGTACATGTATAACATGTATAACAGGAAACATGACGGGGTGCCAGTCACCCCACGGGAACCCTGCAGTGGAACCCTCTTTCGGCTGCGCAACCTAAATCCTAGGTCCACCCAAAATACGGACGCTGTCTCCTCCATCAATCTCCCCCAGTCCCAGTGCAAGTTGTTTGTTATCATGTTTTAGTTTATCAAGATTATTTAGTATACATGTTACATAAATCTCTGGGATGACTCAGTGGTGGCACAGTAACAATATCAACATGTGAAAGTCAGGGTACCGGTATAACAGGAGTATAACATGTCAAGTAACAGGATACCGGTATAATAGGAATATATAACAAGTGAACATGCGGGTGTTGTTACCGTATAATAATATTTTTCCCAGCAAATTTCAGTAAGATGAACATGATAGTTGTCAGGTATATATATAAAGAATAACCAGTCAGGTTTCACAGGTAAGACAAGATATTCAGGCTGAGTAATGACCTACTGTCAAGAATAGAACAATCCAGTCAAAGTATACTATAACTCAGATTCTCAAGACCATCCATACATCACTCTCAAAGTCACCAATAAGTAAATTCGATCAATAGCTATCAAGTAATCCAGTCTCTAATATCATAACAGTACAACACATCAACATCTGAATGAATCATCACTTAATTATTATCAATGAAAGTAACAAGTCCAAGAAAGTCCTCTACATGAAATAGATCATCTGACCTCTATAACTCTAATTCAGTCCAAATCAGAATAAGTTCATGTACCATCCAATCGTCAAGAACACTAATCTTTTATTAAGGTAAGATCATATCTAACATGTTCTCAAATATCCACTAATAAAGTCTTTGTCTAATCTCCGATCACCATTCTATGTAAATAGCATAAGTCCCAGATCAATCCAAAGTCATCATATCCAACTCACATTCCCAACAGTTACATGATCGTCAAGTTCCATTACACATCTAGTAATCTGATTCAATAATCGTCATTCCAACATATAACAATATCCAGTATTAGTCATCTCACTTTAACATACAACTCTGATCCCCAATCCTCAAGAGTTCACATTTCTATTAAGTCGATCACCAGTTCCCAATACTTGGCAACATATCTAATCCATGCATATAAGATCTATTAGGTCAAGTCATTACCACCAACATCCATCTCTTGATATCATATACATCTATCAACAAATAATACATAATCCATGGGTGAAGTCCACAATCCATCAAGTAACCATACACAGCTGACAGACTCATATTAGTCGACTAAGGCTATATACAAGTCGACTAGGGGAAAGTATAGTCGACTAATCAAGTGGGCCAAGTCGACTAACTCCCCTGCCAGAATAGAATCAGAGATACACCATCACTATTCTTCTCATACTCTCTCCAGTACTTATATACTTTTCAACACACATGACTACACTAGAAACCTAAGCATTCATATGGTAATTAAAGGATTCCAACATCATAGATATGCATCTCCTGTTTCTATGCATTCATCATATAAAATAAAGGGAATGATAAATCCACTACCATACTAAGAGATCTCCATACATAAACATGTAATCTAAGTATTCTCCTCAACAATTATATAACACATACAATAATAGTTGCAATCACTTAATAAAGGAGAGAAGGAGGAAGAGACACTCACATTGGGGAAACTGCGCGTTACCGGGCGAGTCGCCGTTACGGTCGCCGTGGCACCGCTCTGCGCTGTCGGACTACATAGGACGGTAGCCAGGGTCTTGGGGAAGACCTGGCTGCAATCTGGAGGTGTCGCGCTCGCCGGAAGGGCCTGGAATCGCCGCTCGCCCGCTGCTTGTGCTGCTGGTCTGAAACTGGATCTGTGTGCTGTGCGCGTCGTCGGGCGAGTCGCTGCCATGGTCGCTATGGTGCGATTCCTCGCCAACGGCTGCATGGGGGGGTGGCCAAGACACTGGGGAAGGTCACCGTGCTGGTCTCAGGCGACGGGATGGCGTGGATCGGGAGAACGACCAGCTCGCTCGCTGCTGAAAATACAGATCTGCTGCTGGGCGTTTGCTGTCGTCCTGCTGTGCCACAGCAGCTGTCCTGCTGTCGTGGTTGGCCGAGGAGAAGAGGGGACCTGCTGGAAGTGTCCGGCCTGGACCTGGTGGGAGGTCTGGGCGGCCACGGTTTGCTGCTCCTGTTGCTGTACCTGGCGCAAGAAGGCAGGAAGGGGGCTGCCGTCTCGCCGTGTGCAGATTTGCTGGAGGTGGTGCTCGCTGATCTCTGGGCTGGTCTGCTGGTGCACATCTGGCCTGGAAGAACTCGCTGGATGGTGGGGAGGAGCACACGGCAAAGGGATACCAAATAGGGGTTGCTGCTAGAGTTGTCGGCATGGCTGTGTGGTGTTGGGGGCTCACGGCAAAGGGAGGATGCAGCTGGGCGCTGGTCTGCAAGGGGACTCACGGCAGGTTTTGGAGAGGGAAGTGCGGCTGTGAGGGGAGAGAAGTTAGATTAGGGTTAGGGCTAGGTTAGCAATAGGATTATCTATATATATAAGGTATTGGGTAATGGGTAAGTGGGTTGTGATTAAATGGGTATAAGCATATTGGGTTGAGGGTTTGAGTCCAATTAGATAAATGAGTGTTGGGTTTAGGCTAGCGGGCATGGATTAGGAACGGGTCTAATGGGTTATGGAATTCAAAAACGGGTATTGGGTATGGGATCACCAATGAGTATTGGGTCTATGGTGTAATGGATTGACTGGGTATGGGTTTGAACTCCAAATGGGTAACGGTAGGATCAAGGAGTAAGACATGAATATGATTCAAGGGAAGGGGAATATAATAAACACCACTACAAAATAATAATCCCACATTAGTAGTAACATTACTTAACTAAAATAATAATATTAATAATACCAATAACATAACAAGATAATAATAATAATAATAATTAACAGTAACAATAGCAACACTAATAGTATTAATAATAATCACAAGAAGGAAAATAATAAATTAACTTGATTAAATAAAAATACTCAGTAAATCAAAATAAATACTTGAAGAAAATAAAAATACAGTAGTTTAGATTAGGGATATTACATTCTACCCACCTTAATAAAAATTTCGTCCTCGAAATTTCAATAAAGCGGGGAATGATAAAATCAAATTAGGAAGAAGATGAAGCTTCCACACCACTTCTCACTGCATCAAGACTTCACCACGCTTCCGCTGCGCGCTCTGATCTCTGCTACCGGCTTCAACATGGAGTAACCAATCTCAAGAGATAGAATCAGAAGGAATGAATAGGAAGGAAGGATGAAATCAAGATGGAAATCCAAATCACTCAAAGAGAGTGTTGGAATCATGAATATCACAGATCAAGAACGAATTCCAAGGGAGGACGATCAATTTCCAAATGGAGTCAATATTATGTAATAATATATGTACATTGCAGTGTAATAATAACTCATTCAAGTTACCGGTAAGAACTAGGTCATCTTGCGAATATCAAAATTCAAAATTTAACATCGCAAGTCGATAACCTAGGCTCTGATACCACTCTGTAACGCCCCGATCTTAAAGATACGGAGACGTTATGGCGACGCATATACGCGAGGTAAAATACCCCTCGTTTACGCGCTAAGCCTCATTGTAACCTGAACAAGCTATAAATCGGAAGCATAATGATCAATGAACACTGCAGTAATACATATAAGACCACACATGATAGCAATGAATAACGGGAAGAAAATTAGCTGAATAGAAGTCAAAGGTGATATACAGGAATCAAAGAATAATAACAAGAATGAAATGCAAGTATACCAGGATCAAGAGGAGAGGCCCAAGCTCCTCGCAGTGCGTACCGTCTCATCGAACACCTGTACATTAGAACAATCGTCCAATAGCTGGACGTGCAAATCCAGGGTCGTCAGAATGCGACCATAATGAGTGTATGTGTAAAGGGGAAAGAACTCGTGCAGAAGAAACAATGTGCATAATTAGTACTAAGAGCAACAGTAAATAAAAAAGGCTAAATAACAAGATAAAAAAGATGAACAGTAATACACATATGATAAAACATGAATACAGGTAGCAGACCAATGGCACAACTGTAAATATGCAATCAATGTCAAGGCGTGTAATCTATCACATGTCACTAGGTTGGCATCCAAGTCTGGTCATAAATCTGGTCCTGGTTATAATCATATGTCTGACATAGTGATATATAAATATACAATCAGGTAATTACAGTCAGTCACAAGGCATCAACAGTTTATTATTAATTATGTCATCGAACACCAATTGTCACATGTAATAGACGCATCCCATACTACGCCTACCACACATGCCAATCGATGCCCTTAAGTTATTGAAACTGATCGGTTGGAGACATTGTCCATACTTTAGGTGGGTCCCGTGCATACCCGGGACCACGGCCCAGACTCCTGGCGCTGAACCAGGACCTACCGCAAGGTAGTCAGGAACATGTAAACAGGAACAGGTACATGTATAACATGTATAACAGGAAACTGACGGGGTGCCAGTCACCCCACGGGAACCCTGCAGTGGAACCCTCTTTCGGCTGCGCAACCTAAATCCTAGGTCCACCCAAAATACGGACGCTGTCTCCTCCATCAATCTCCCCAGTCCCAGTGCAAGTTGTTTGTTATCATGTTTTAGTTTATCAAGATTATTTAGTATACATGTTACATAAATCTCTGGGATGACTCAGTGGTGGTCACAGTAACAATATCAACATGTGAAAGTCAGGGTACCGGTATAACAGGAGTATAACATGTCAAGTAACAGGATACCGGTATACAGGAATATATAACAAGTGAACATGCGGGTGTTGTTTACCGTGTAATAATATTTTTCCCAGCAAATTTCAGTAACATGAACATGATAGTTGTCAGGTATATATATAAAGAATAACCAGTCAGGTTTCAAGGTAAGACAAGATATCCAGGCTAAGTAATGACCTACTACCGTCAAGAATAGAACAATCCAGTCAAAGTATACTATAACTCAGATTCTCAAGACCATCCATACATCACTCTCAAAGTCACCAATAAGTAAAGTCGATCAATAGCTATCAAGTAATCCAGTCTCTAATATCATAACAAGTACACATCAACATCTGAATGAATCATCACTTAAATTATTATCAATGAAAGGATAAACAAGTCCAAGAAAGTCCTCTACATGAAATATATCATCTGACCTCTATAACTCTAATTCAGTCCAAATCAGAATAAGTCCATGTACCATCCAATCGTCAAGAACACTAATCTTTTATTAAGGTAAGATCATATCTAACATGTTCTCAATATCCACTAATAAAGTCTTTGTCTAATCTCCGATCACCATTCTATGTAAATAGCATAAGTCCCAGATCAATCCAAAGTCATCATATCCAACTCACATTCCCAACAGTTACATGATCGTCAAGTTCCATTACACATCTAGTAATCTGATTCAATAATCGTCATTCCAACATATAACAATATCCAGTATTAGTCATCTCACTTTAACATACAACTCTGATCCCCAATCCTCAAGTTTCACATTTCTATTAAGGTCGATCACCAGTTCCCAATACTTGGCAACATATCTAATCCATGCATATAAGATCTATTAGGTCAAGTCATTACCACCAACATCCATCTCTTGATATCATATACATCTATCAACAACTAATACATAATCCATGGGTGAAGTCCACAATTCATCAAGTAACCATACACAGCTGACAGACTCATATTAGTCGAGTAAGGCTATATACAAGTCGATTAGGGGAAAGTATAGTCGACTAATCAAGTGGGCCAAGTCGACTAACTCCCCTGCCAGAATAGAAATCAGAGATACACCATCACTTATTCTTCTCATACTCTCTCCAGTACTTATATACTTTTCAACACACATGACTACACTAGAAATCTAAGCATTCATATGGTAATTAAAGGATTCCAACATCATAGTATGCATATCCTGTTTCTATGCATTCATCATATAAAATAAAGGGAATGATAAATCCACTACCATACTAAGAGATCTCCATACATAAATGTAATCTAAGTATTCTACTCAACAATTATATAACACATACAATAATAGTTGCAATCACTTAATAAAGGAGAGAGAAGGAGAAGAGACACTCACATTGGGGAAACTGCGCGTTACCGGCGAGTCGCCGTTACGGTCGCCGTGGCACCGCTCTGCGCTGTCGGACTACATAGGACGGTAGCCAGGGTCCTGGGGAAGACCTGGCTGCAATCTGGAGGTCTCGCGCTCGCCGGAAGGGCCTGGAATCGCCGCTCGCCCGCTGCTTGTGCTGCTGGTCTGAAACTGGATCTGCTGTGTGCGTCGTCGGGCGTCGCTGCCATGGTCGCTGTGGTGCGATTCCTCGCCAACGGACTGCATGGGGGGGTGGCCAAGACACTGGGGAAGGTCATCGTGCTGGTCTCAGGCGACGGGATGGCGTGGATCGGGAGAACGACCAGCTCGCTCGCTGCTGAAAATACAGATCTGCTGCTGGGCGTTTGCTGTCGTCCTGCTGTGCCACAGCAGCTGTCCTGCTGTCGTGGTTGGCCGAGGAGAAGAGGGGACCTGCTGGAAGTGTCCGGCCTGGACTGGTGGAGGTCTGGGCGGCCACGGTTTGCTGCTCCTGTTGCTGTACCTGGCGCAAGAAGGCAGGGAAGGGGGCTGCCGTCTCGCCGTGTGCAGATTTGCTGGAGGTGGTGCTCGCTGATCTCTGGGCTGGTCTGCTGGTGCACATCTGGCCTGGAAGAACTCGCTGGATGGTGGGGAGGAGCACACGGCAAAGGGGATACCAATAGGGGTTGCTGCTAGAGTTGTCGCATGGCTGTGTGGTGTTGGGGGCTCACGGCAAAGGGAGGATGCAGCTGGGCGCTGGTCTGCAAGGGGACTCACGGCAGGTTTGGAGAGGGAAGTGCGCTGTGAGGGGAGAGAAGTTAGATTAGGGTTAGGGCTAGGTTAGCAATAGGATTATCTATATATATAGGGTATTGGGTAATGGTTAAGTGGGTTGTGATTAATGGGTATAAGCATATTGGGTTGAGGGTTTGAGTCCAATTAGATAAATGAGTGTTGGGTTTAGGCTAGCGGGCATGGATTAGGAACGGGTCTAATGGGTTATGAAATTCAAAACGGGTAATTGGGTATGGGATCACCAATGAGTATTGGGTCTATGGTGTAATGGATTGACTGGGTATGGGCTTGAACTCCAAATGGGTAACGGTAGGTAGATCAAGGAGTAAGACATGAATATGATTCAAGGGAAGGGGAATATAATAAACACCACTACAAAATAATAATCCCACATTAGTAGTAACATTACTTAACTAAAATATAATATTAATAATACCAATAACATAACAAGATAATAATAATAATAATAATAATTAACAGTAACAATAGCAACACTAATAGTATTAATAATAATCACAAGAAGGAAAATAATAAATTAACTTGATTAAATAAAAATACTCAGTAAATCAAAATAAATACTTGAAGAAAATAAAAATACAGTAGTTTAGATTAGGGATATTACAGTCTAAATAATGAACTTGCCACGTAACTTACCATGGAATAAGTAGTAGAGCAAGCAATTGGACACATGACTTTTTCACCAATTGTAAGAAATTGCAAAGCCAAAGATTGGCCAAGTGAAATAATCTCATCCCCAAACGCTTTGGCTTAAATCAAAGAAAAAGAAGCATAAAAGAAATAGAAGAAAGAATTTTGGAACAAGAAAGAATATGAAAATGAGAGGAAGAAAGGTAAGAGAAGAAGACATGAACAAGAAGAGGGAAGAAAAGTAAAAAAAAGAAAGGAGGAAAGAATCTTGTAGCTTTGCGCAAATTGAGGATCCTTGGGTTATTTCATGTTGTCAATTAGGTTTAGAATTTCTAGAGTAAGAATGATGGGAATCAATGGGCTTTATTTGCTTAGGTAATTTTTTCCTCTTTATTTTAGGTTGGGCTCAGTTTTATTCCTTTGTTTTAGTCCAATATTGGATATGTGAAATTTTTTTTTGTATTGGGCCTATATAAGGTTCGGACCTACAGTCATTTATTCAATTGAGCTGATTAAGAAAACTCAAATTTTACATCGCAATTTTGCTTTGTGATTTAAATCTCTGCATGGTAAAGTGTTGAGTGGGAGAGCGATCTCCTTGGTGTTTAAGCTAAAACCAATCATATCTTTAAAACCTTAAATTTTCTTCCCCCTTTCTTCTTTCTCCTTCTCGTTCTACATCAGCTTGGTATTAGAGCAAAAATCCTGATATTTTTCTCTATAAAATTCTCCTTCCACAAAACTTTAGCCTCCACAAAATTCAAAACCCTAAATCTATCTCTACCTCTTTCTCTTCTCTACTTTAGTTTTTAAAAAAAATCAATCAAAAAATATAAAAGGAAAAAATAAAAAAAAAGAGAATCGACACTGTTCATCTTCCCCTCAGCGCAGACCACCTCCTTCCCAGCGCCGACCAGATCAACCCCCTTCTCGTCATCGAGCGGCAACACCCGCCGCTGCCATCACCGCCTTCGTGCTGCCTCCAGCCCTCTCCATCGGTAACACCCCCCCCCCTCCCGGTCTTCGACGCATTCCATCACCATCATCGTCTTCATCAAGCAACCTATCACCATCGCTGCAACCATCGTCATCATTCACCGCCTTCGACGCCTCCCACCGCCATCGATCTGATCACAGGAGTTCCAACACTTCACTGCTGTCTTCCTTATTATCACTGAAGTCATTGTCGTCACCGTCTCTCTGCTCCGCCGCTATCGCCAACAAACTCCTCATCGACCCCCGCCTTAGATCTACCGTCGTCTGTCCTCACCTGCAAGCGCCGCCACTGAGTATGTTTGAAGCCAAACATTGGTGAAGGAGAAAGAGAAATGGGTGCGGGTTTAGAGTTGCAAACCTGGGTTTGCTTTCTTAACGGGTTTAAGTCAGCGACCCGCAAAGGACCCGACCCACTTTCATACTCAACTCGACCCACTAAGCCGCTGCTGATGTCAGCGGCTCAAACGCTGACATCATTGGTTCGATCTGAGTCGATCCCGAGCCGAGTCGCTGACGTCATCAGCCAGTCTAAGCCGCATTGTTCACTACAACCGTACATCAGCTCGTTTCGGAGTTCTTTTCAGCCCATTCAGAGTCCAATTTGAGTTCTGTCTGAAAAGTTGGATCCACAGCTGACTCCTTGAGATACTGGAAGAATTTCACAGATTTTGGTCAACAGATCTGGCCTCTACAAGTGCTTGTTTGGAGCCACTACTCGATATCAATGCTTTTTCAAGTGCCTTTGGATACCCTCACCCTCACCTCACATTTTTGTGATATTTTGCATGTCTCTTGTGTACAATGTGGTGATTGTTAGTTGTAATTGCTATTATTAATTGCTCAGTTTGCTGCCTGCTTGCATTTCACTTCTAGGATTCATTTTGCATGATTCATGTTAGTTGCCGATTGGACAACTTTTTGGTTGATCATATAGTGCATACATCTAGTGAAACTTAAAAAACTATCTTGCATTTATATGATTGTGTATTGCATAGTGCATACTTCTTCGTAGTGGTAGAACATATTCCCCTGATCATTTAGATATGGAGTCCAAACATGACTTAATCCTTAAAAAACTTTAAGACTTAAAACTTAGAGTTGAAGGGTAAAAAATAGGAATAATAGGAAGAACTCAAGAGATGACACTCGAGACAGAGAGAAGAGAACACCAATAGACGTGGGGATGAAAGAAAATGACATTATTCATAGGATTAAAATAGATCCTCCCACGTTTGATAGTATCCTTGACCCGAAGATTTTTAGTGATTGGGTAGCAGACTTGAATTGCTACTTTGATTAATATAGGTTCACAGAAGAGAGTAGGGTCGATTTGCTTGGATGAGACTGTCAGGGTTAGCCATGATTTATTGGACTTCAGTTGAGAAAGTACACTAGGCATGAGACTTTCATAGAGTTTTGGGAGGAAATGAAAAAAAACTTGAGGAGAAATACCTTCTGAGTCCTATAAACATCGCCTATTAGATAAACTGCACAGCTTACGCTAGGGTAACAGATCAGTTCAGGACTACACAACCGAATTTGATGACTTATCCTTACGTTGCGAGGTGCGAGAAGACTCTTACCGAGCAATTATTTAGGTACCGTTCTGGGTTTGAGGTCAGACATCCAGTGAGCAATATTCATTCACTCCCACAAGATAGAGACCCTTGAGTAGGTAAGACAACTAGCTCAAGATATAAAAACCTCTTAGATTTTTTTTAGAACGTAGGGTCTTTTCTAAGGTCGGGGAGCAACCTAGCCCAAACACTAACGCAACCAGAGATTCTAAGGGCAAGTCTGTGATAGGTGAGCCTTCTAGAAAGACCAAGGGTAGTCAATATTTAAGTGTCAAGGTTATGACCACGTTGTTGCACAGTGTCTCTCTAGGATCTCCTAATCAAGGAAACCGATAATGACGAGATCGAAACAGTCGTTCACTAACTACCGGCAGTGCAACTGATTCTGATGATGATATTAGGGTGCCAGCATTCAGTTAGGTGTTTGGTCTTCACACACACACAACTGTTAGTAATAACGATTGGCGTATGTCGAGTATGTTCTACACCTATATTACGCATGTGGGGAAGAACTGTAAATTGATGATAGATGGGGGTAGTTTTGCGAACATTATTGCCAGGACAACTCTTGAGTAGATGGTTCTTAAGACTGAATCACATCCCCACCTATACAACACGAACTGGGTTAATAAAACTGCTCAATTTATTACCCAATGTTGCCAGGTCTCTATCTACATTCTAGTTATGAGGATCGTGTTTGGTGTAATGTCTTAGATATTGATGTCGCACACATCTTATTGGGTAGGCCTTGGTTGTATGACTTGAATGTAACCAGTCTGGGTAGGTGTAACACCCCATTTCTGAAATACGTACTTGGATACGTATTCAGATTTTTGATCATATTTTTCGATTTACTTTCTGTATTTGTTTTTGTTTTATGATTATTTATGCGATCGTTTTGCATTAGATCTTTAAATTTTCAGAGTATTAAATTGGATTTTAATCCAGAACAAAAAAATTAAAATATAGAAAAAAATCTCAGAATGAGATTTCAAGGGATAAAGCCAAGTAATACGCAAGTAATCATCCACGAAAGTAATAAAATATTGAAAGTCTAAGTTTGAATTTTACTGAACATGGACCTCATACATCTGAATAATCCAAATCAAATGGGTGTTATCTCTTTTATTGACTCTACTAGGATACGACTTTCGATGATGCATTTCTCATTGACAAGACTCACATTCTAAAGACTCAGTTTGACTAGACTTAGAACCAAAAAATTAAACTGATAAAGAAAGGTGATCTAAGTGACAATGATGATCAAAAGCAGATACAGAAGTAGAAATCTACCGGTTCGGGATCCAAATTCAAATAATATAACCGTCACACTACGCCCTGTGCCAGTCATCTTATTCCAAGTTCTTGAAATTCACAATGCGTGAAAAAGAATGTCACTATCTAGTAATTTTTACTAATTGATAACAAATTAAAAGAAACTTTGAAATATAAAGCAGAGATGATAAAGATAATGAGGATGTAACATTAATAGTGCCTATGCCTTGCACAAGAGATATAGAACCATATGCTCATGGTGACTGATCGATGAAAAAAATTAGAGTGAGAGATACCAATATACCAATGTTCCAGTTACATGATCTTATCTCCTGAATCAATAACCCACGAATGAGGAGAAGATGAAGTAAAATAAGTTATGGAGTTACCGGTCTGGGCCAAAATAGATGTGAAGAAAAATGGCATCCAAGTAGTATGAAACTGTTGAAACATCTTAAACTGCTAAAACTGCTGGAATATCCGCAA